>JAKSZP010009431.1:0-131264 GCA_022478985.1 Massospora cicadina | reverse complement strand
AGTCATCCAAATTTGAAAGCAACTCAAAGTCACAATGTGAGACATATTGAGGAGTGCCATCAAATAAACCAATGTCAAGATGCATGTTACCAGATATGGTGTCAAGATCTGGTATTACTGGACGATAAGCTATGAAGAGCTACAGCGGAATGGCGAGAATCCGCCAACTAGGTGATATTTACAAGAATTTGAGCGCCTTTAGATGAGGCGATATTGGGATATAGTGGATTAATATTGGATCACCTAAAATAAGGCGATAAAGCAATGTCAACATTCAACAAATATAATTTAGATTGCCTCAAACTAAGGTGATAGAGAATCGAAGAATACCAACTAAAAACCAATGAGATTTGGCATAATATAATATCTAAGCTAATAGAACGGTATTATCTGAAGTTGCTGATATATAAGCAAGATGGGGCGATTGAAAAGGTAGGTTTTTTATAGTGAAGAGAGTGGAATATCAAAGTGCCGCTGCATTTGCTATTATATAAGAGTGTTTTCAGGGCGATTGCTTCATATTTAATTACATTTTCAAGTGTGTTTGGAGGACTGACGATCCTCATATTATCCATCCATGGTTCAGTAAGTTTGACCTATGCGACCCTTCTGGTGTATCCTATCAGTATCACCCAAAAATTATAACAATGGTGCTCACTACAGGTGGCCCATTTTCAACTACTAAAATTAAAAAATCTACAATTATCAGCCATGTCTCATCACGCCTGCTTTGCGGTGGACCTTCATGAAGCACTGCACCAGCTGAATAGAAGGAACTCAAACTCACTTTAGACGAGGTGCTCAAGGAAAAGGATGAACTTCTTCAAGAGCAGAATGTCATTATGCACCAGATCAACAGCACGTTTAGCCAGATGCAAATTCTGGGATAACAAAACAAGCAAATTTCTGATTGGTTAGATGACATTACCCAACAACTGCATTGTGAAGGGTGTAAATTGACCAGTACCTCCCAGACCTCTCATTGGGAAGAGAAAGAACAACAAGGGAGACCATATGACGAGGAATATGACGCTGGCTGAAGCTACTACATCCAGGAGAGTAGCTCTGGATATGAGTATGAATTGTAGTGCCAATTCTCTCAAGCGATGACAGTACTTCCAACCGCAGAGGCCCACAATATCCCCAAAGCAGTGGATATACCTCCCTCTACTGGATCAGCTCCTGATTGAGAGACTGCTTATGTGTCTTAACACATTCCTCAGTACACCCCATAAAGTCACATCTATGAGTGGGACAATGAGGTCAATATAGAGAAGCTTCCTCCATTTAATTGCAATGAAAAAACCACAGCTTCTTTAACCGTTTTGAGTTTGCAGTGGAAAATGCCTCATATTGGCATAAAGTTAAACTGCTGATATCTGCCTTAGATGTCGGGAGTTTAGATCAAGTCACCTGCTACCTTCCAAGCAACTCCATTACCTACCAAAAATAAAGGATACTGTGCTTCAACTGTTTGGAGGTACCTCAAAAATGTTGCAGCAAAAGGAGAAGTTTTCTAACTATTGGGTTCCGCCGTGATGAGACCCTCACAGAGTTTTCTGACCGATTTATAGTGGAAGCTCATGTGCTGATTGGGGCAGGCTATTTAGTAGAAGCTGACATGTGCATTACAATGACCTCCACAGTGAAGCCATACTGTGATCTTTACAATGTCATTTTTCTTGGTTTGGATGATAACGTTCACCTGCTTAATGTTATGTAGTTCTTGCGCTGTATATCCACTAACATCCCTCTGCCCAATATGGAGTGGAAGAATACCGCTGCTGCCGGACCCTCTTATTTGGAGGAATATGCTCGTCCTGCCCATATTACACCTAGCAACCCTCAGCCTTACTAAAATTCCAAGCCTTGTCCTCAGCCAAATTACTCCCAACCATTCAGCTTCCACCCTGGCCCCGTTTACAAAAATTTTCAGCAACTCAACTACTGACCCAAATATAGTTACGCCAAACATCAGCAATCATATTACCAATCTGGCACTGGTTATGTCAAATATCAACAAAATTATCATCCTGGACTCTCTTATGAAAACAAAGGATGTAGCTCTTAGGGGTTATTTGCTATTTGTGTGGTCACCCTGGCCACCTGGCACAGAGTTGCACTAACTGTCATGTTCACTATGTGCAACAGGATCGAAACTACCAGGGAAAAGATGGAGTGGAGTAGATATGGAACTCTCTACCTCCTCTATCTCTATCCTAAACGTCCCACCTGAATCAATTGTAGTATATCCAGTGGAAGTCCTTCTGTATGATGATGAGAAATTATAACAACAACCTGTTGGAAAAGTGAACATATTGACATGAGCGCAACCTAAGGCCGCGGCAGAAGAAGGACCTCAGGAGCAATCAAAGCCGTAAGCCTGCCAAATGTTCAATTAAGCTTCCTCAGAAAAGCTGGATCCAGCTGCAGATGAGCCAACCCTTAAAGGAGTAAACGTCACCCTTCCAGTGGACGCCATTGTTAAAGAATATCCCATAGTTTATGAGTGGATTATGAGTTTTCTTAGGAAAAGAGATCCCATAAATGCCCAATTATTAAACAGTAAAAATTATTCTTATTCTGAGTTTACATACTGTGACATTTTTGTGGCAAAAAATAGAGTACACGCTATAATAGATACAGGCATCCAGTCCACATAGTTTCTACTAAGTTGATGTCATAGTTAACGTTAAAACCTGATATGGATTATAAAATGGTCTATGTGATTTCTGGAGCGGAAAGCACGGTCTCTAAGGGAGCGTACAGCGCGCTACCTTTGCAGTTTGGGTCCATTGTCGTTGTAGCTTAGCGATAGTGCTACCCAACAGTAACTATGACCTACTAATTGGAACTGCTTTCCTGCGACGTTTTGGAACTTTCATTAATATGACGGAAAAGACCTTCAAAAATTTTTGAGGCGGATCCCATATTCCTTTACCTTTAGTGGAGTGCTGAAGGATCCAGTGCACATGGGTCTTATCAATCTTGAATATAGTGATGGAGTGATTCCAGTCTGCTTTCACTTACTAAAGAGAAAGACTTGGTTTCATCCCAGAAGTTATACAAATATTAAGGGCTACCTCTCTGAGCTGTGGGGCCTATATCAATTCCTTCTGGACACTAAGACATAGTGAACACTAAGTAAGAGGTGGAAGTGCCAGCCAGGCTTTATGGGGAGGTCATTGGGCCCTATCAGCAAATGTGGCTTGAGCCTCATGTGGCTCTGGAGATTATACTCTCAGGCCATATAGATCAAGGTTTTGTTAAAAAACTCCAGAATGAATTAATGAAAATCCTCTGACACCAAATAGTGTTGTATTTACACTTGACCTCAATTGAGGAGGTTCTTCAGGTTCACAAGTTCTGTTCTTTGAATGAATTTGGTCTAACCACTGAGTCGCAGCTTAGTATGATGACAGTGGTACCATGGGAGAATTTAATAGGGTTATCAGAAGAACAAAAAGACCAATGATAGCTTTATTTAAAAAGTATAAGTAGATTTCACCGTCTATGACCACAATATAGGGTGTGCTCAGGGGGTGGTTCATCGATTGGACAATGGGATCATCCTCCCATCAGATCTCAGCCAATCCAGTTGATTGAGGGCAGCTGAAGACGTTATGAACGAGTAAATTGATAAGTTTCTGAAGCAAAGGATGCTCAAACTGTCCAAGATTCTGAGAGCTTTGCCCAAACTAATTATAAAAAGTAAGGATGGCACCAACTGGGTGGTGATAGACTATCATAAGCTCAACAGTATTACAAAGAAGGACTCGTACCCCTTGCCACAGATTGACAATGCTTTGGATTGGTTATGAAGAGCTTGTTTCTTATCAGCAATGGGCTTGATATCAGGGTATTGGCAAATCAAGTTGCATGTGGAAGAACAGGAGAAATGTGCCGTAGTCCCGTCCACATGTCTTTTTCAACCAAACTGTATGCCATAAGGGCTGTGAAATGCCCCAGCTATGTTCCAACGAGCTATGGACACTATCCTCAGCAACCTGAAGCTGTCATGTTTACTTGTATACCTCAAAAATATCTTTTTTTTCTCTTGAACCTTTTATGAGCACCTAGATCATCTAGAAGCAGTATTCAGACATCTCGCCGAGGCATACATCAAAATAAAGCCTCAAAAATGTATTTTTCTTCAAAGACCAGTTGGAATACCTGGGGTTTGTGGCAGACTCTAAGGGTCTGAAAGCAAAGCCATCAAAGGTGGAGGCCATCCAAAAATGACTACATCTAATAGTAAATGCGACATACAGGTATTTTTTTGGAATGGTCAGCTACTATTGGCGATTCATTTCTAGCTTTAGCTGAATTGGGAGGCTGCTATTTGAGTTTTAAAAAGAATGTCGCGTTTGAATAGATGGAACGCAGTCAATGCGCCTTCGACACACTTCAGATGGCGCTGATAAGTGCGCCAGTGCTACACTATCCAAACTTTGATAAGGAGTTTATTGTTCAGATGGATGCATCCCTTTCCACTGTTGGGGCGGTCCTTTCTCAGAAAGAAGATGAGGGAGAGGAGCATCCTGTTGCATACTGCAATGAAAGCCTGAACTGCCATGAGTGTAACTATACCGTGACCAAGTGGAAGTGCTTAGCAGTGATCTACACATATAAGCAATTTAGGGTTTACTTGCATGGGTTAAAGTTTAAAGTTGTAACAGATCACACACTGTTGCGTTTATTGCAGAACCTCAGGGAGCCTGAAGAGCGTCAAGCACGATGAGCTCTTAAGCTGCAGGCTTGTAACTTTAAGATCCTCCACCGCTTAAGCAATTTCAAGTGCTGACTGTTTATCCAGATCGCCAACCATGGCTGTGATGGCAGATCTCAGTGATGTGATGTATGATAAGATGTTTAGAGGAAAGTACAACGACGAACCACCCCATGTATTAAAAGCATTAAATGAGATGCAAACAAATACCTTCCAATGAAATGGAGAAAATGTATAATAAGATTGGCAATTCTATGGTGAATTTTCCACAACTCTCAACACGGCCTAGGATTATTATGAGCGCCCACAAGGCCATTGGACATGATGATGCAACAAGACAATGGAACTGTTGCGCCCTTGGTACTATTGAAAAAATAGGATTTGACGTACTTGAAATCATTTCCTGTTGCCACCAGTGTCAAGTGGAAAAGCCGTTTCGCCAAAAGACCTTGTACCAGTTAATAAAACCACATTTTGCTTGGCATACATTTTCCCTTCATGTCATTGGGCCTTTACAACAGAAAATACTGGTCCAAGTACATTCTTGTGGCTATTGAAAACTCGACCAGGTGGGTTGAAGTGCAGGTGATATGGGATTTGGAGGTGGTCATAGTGTCCAAGTTCATAATGGAGTGTATTATCCAGCAATATGGCTGCCCTCAGTTCATTTTTATCAATAATGGAAATAACTTAAACTTGCATAACCTTCCCAAGTTGAATGAGCTAATGGGCATCCGTGGGGTTCTGACAACCTCATATTACCCTGAGTCCAACGAAATAGTTGAGCAGTTTAATGGGACCCTGGTGAAAATCCTTAAAAAGTGGTAACTGATAGATGTCTCTGATTGGAGTTCCCTCCTGTCTACTACCATCTTTGCTAGCAATATCAGCTATCATTCTGCCATGGGGAAGATCCCCTTTTAACTATTATACAGATGACACCCCAATCTTATGGCATTACTTTATTCATGTGTAGAAGATACTGGCGGAATGTATCCCCACATTACTTGACAAATTTAGCTGACACGTTGATCAAGTTACAAATAAAAGCATACTCATTCAGATTGGCCAAAAAGATTAAGAATGAGGCTGGCATTAGGTACAGCATAGCAGATTAGCTCAGTTCCAAGAAGGTGAGATGGTTTTGCTTCACGACCAGCAAAGGTTTTAGCAGAAACACAAAATGGCCAACATCTGGGTTGATTCATTCAAAATAATCAAGAAAACTGGTGTCAACGCATACACCATCAAAGATCAAGCAAGTGGTCATATCATTAAGCGTACTTGCAAAGTTTTTCAAGCGTATAAGCAATAGGAGACTTATAATCCAGTCAAAAAAGGGGGGTAATGTCAAGGTTCTAATATGACTGACAATAAGTCCTGAAGAGCTACGGAGGAATGGCAAGTATCTTCTGACTAGGATATTATTTACAAGTATTTGAGTACATTGAGTTGAGGTAATATTGGGATATAATGGATTACCATTAGATCACCTAAAAATAAGGCAATAAGGCGATGTCAACATTTGGGCCATGGGGGAGCAACTCCTTCCCATGCCCATAATTAATCAGGGCCCTGAAGCCCCAGCGCATTAATAGGCCTTAAAAGCCTTAGGTAATCTAAAAAGGAAAAGAGAATGTGAAAAACATAATTTTATTAGATAATTCCTGAGTATACTATAAGAACTCAATGGATCAGAAATGGGAAGATTAAAAAAGTCTCAGCATTGATTGTCATTAACAATTTCAAAAAAAACAAGAGAATTGGGAGCATCCTTGGCATAATTCGCTGGTGCACTAAAAGGGTAACTTGATTGGGTTGTAAGCTCCAAAGGGGTTTTTGCTGTGACCCAATTGAGTTCTGACATCCCCAGCATTAGTCGCTGTTGGCAAATTAAATATAATAAAATTAATATTAGGGTTAATCCTCAATACTTCAGATTGGGCTTAACCCAAGTTAATGAAGAGCTTAATCTGGAATCCACCTGTAGGTGGGCCACGACCCCTAGTCAGTGCTTCCCCTAATAAATGGAGACTAATGACATCAACATCTAGCAAATACAAAGTAGATTGCTTTAAGCTAATGCGATAGAAAATTTAAGAATATCATCCCAAAACCAATGAGATTTAGTGGAATAGAATATTCTAAGCTATGCTTTTCTTTCCCATTACTATTACTATTAGTAACACGATTCTCCACAAATTATTCCGAATTTGACAATCAACCAGGAAAATGAGCAGATTTGTACACACCAACACCAGCTGGGCAAAAGTGGCCAGCGCAAAAGGCCCTAAACCCACCCAACCTGTCAGAGAAAAATGCCCCAGCAGTATGTTGAGACAACCTCCCCCAAAAAAGGGTGAGCATAGCGCCAAAACTGGAGTTTTGCAATTTCTACAAAAAATGGGCGCTTTCACAAAAATTGAACATTCCCAACCCTTGTCCTCCTTTGAGCACGGCCTTGAAATTAGGTCAGCAATACTTCCCTCAAGTCGTGG
This sequence comes from Massospora cicadina, assembly GCA_022478985.1. Classification (NCBI taxonomy): domain Eukaryota; kingdom Fungi; phylum Entomophthoromycota; class Entomophthoromycetes; order Entomophthorales; family Entomophthoraceae; genus Massospora; species Massospora cicadina. The sequence continues at coordinate 124,037 of JAKSZP010009431.1, read as the reverse complement.
GAAAAAATGAGGGAGGCCTTCTCCACAATTTTCCCAAACACTGTCTTGGTAAATTGTAAAAATTTACATAGAGGATGGGTTTGTTGGGTTCATGACCGCAGAGGAAGCGGTGGATGCAGCAAAGACCAACTTTCCATAAAAATTTTATAACAAAGATTGCATTATCCACATAGTGCACACATGATAGAACAAGGCAAGTGACCTATTCATCATAGGTTTGACTTTCAAGCACTATGCACTGTGATATCCTTGAGGATGAGCTCCACGTGGGCCTTGAAAGGTATGGCGAAATTAAACAATTTGAATTCAAAAAATTCCCCCTCATTCCCCACCTATGCACAGGGAAGGCAATAGCCATTATTGAACCCAACCAGGATGTGGTAGAGGCTATCACCCTCATTCCATACATGGCAACCATCGACATCCCTGATGGCAGCATATCTCGCCCCTTCCACATCACACCAGAACACACTCCGCCCATCTGCAGCTTCTGCTCAGCTCTAGGCCACAAAGACCACGCGTGCCCCATCAAATGTGGGGTGGAAGCACCAGAACTTTGTGAGGACAATATGGATGAAATGAGCTCAACCTTTGGTAAAATGAAGGACGCCACTTACGCCTTCCTTTGGGGCGAAAGAGCTGAAATTACTTTAGTCAAACCTATTTTGTGCAAGGATTGTCATCGCGCACAGGCTGCCCGCAAGCAGGCCACAAGTTCAGCTGAAACCCAAGCCCACACCATGATTTGCCCAGACCAGATTTGGTTGGATGCCATGGCAGCGTGGCAAAATAACCTTTCAGATCCCCCACATAAAATCCAACAAAATCAAAGCAAATTTTTCAAACATAACTAATCAGACGCCTCCAATCACACTGAAGCAGAACCACCATGCACCACTGTGGATCCTCCTAGCCAATCACATGCGACTAACAACAACATGGTTCATGAGTACAATATAGAAGATCATCCCAGCCAATCACAAAGTGACAACACTTCCACACAAAACCTAGTTGCCCTAACACCTAGCTTCTACACATCTAGCCCACAGGTAAGCAGCGGAAAATTTTACACTGGTGGGGCACAACACAATCAACGCCTGAGCCAAACCCCATGGAGTACTCCGATCCCAAATAAACCAAACAAAACCAATGCTATGACCACCAAGCAACATTCTGGAACCATTATGGCTAATCAGCCCCAAACTCATAGTATGACCTGTGCTGCTAAGGAACAGGGTGACCCCAGTGGGTCGCCCCAACATTCCTGATGTGCAGATTACCACAATCACCATAGGGACGCTCAACATTGCGGGAGCCAAAGCCCCCATGTCCTGGGCCAAAAATGGCTTTCCTGCACAATATCCCCGTGGACATCTTAACCGTTTAAGAACCTCACTGTCCACTGGGGGAGGAGGAATCATGGTCAACCATTCTCCTCCCAGCAAAATTCTTTTGGATGTACCACTGTGGGGTGGTAATATGATCCAACCGCAATCCCCCAGTAAATATCCAAAGCACATCCTCCCTCCTGGAGGGACAGCTGCTTCTAACAGATTTTGATTGGAATGGAGAAATTTTGCCGTGGTGTGCATATATGCCCCAAATGATCCAAACAACTGCCAAATTTTTTTTTGATATCCTCTCAATCCCTTTTGTCAAGACAACATTTTTCAGGAGAGAATTCAATTGCTGGCTCAATCCCATAACTGACTGCTGGCCTAAAACAAAGGCCATACTCCGCAGCCACATAGAACTTTGCATACTAAAGGAAACGCTGTGTAACGTTTAGGTTAAACTGATAGTTACATTTTGAATCGAGATTCAGAAATCTGAATCTCAAGTCAAACCATTTTTGGGTTTTTTGAGGTTTATGCGGGGTCTGGCACTGAACTGTGCCCCTCCCGAATTATTCTTAGGCTCTTATGGGCCTAAAGAATAGTGCAGGAGGGGCTCCCTGGAAGGGCGACCTTAAAAGGTTGAGCCCACATGATTCTGAACTCAGTTCAGAATTTTTCCTCATTTCCCGCTCTCACGTGGGATTCTCAAGTGGCCTTGGGACCGCCCTTGCCTTGTCTTACCTGGTATCCTGTGGCAAACTGAATTTTGTATCCTCAACAATTATTAGGATTTGGCATCAAGAACCTTAATCCGCCAAATGCCCTGGTTTTTTATTTCTCATTCAGGGTGCCCTAAATATTGGGATTGAATTCATCCACATGTTTATTTTTGATAATAAATAAAACAAGGCTAATTTTGGGGGTCAGATCCACACTTAACTGTGTCATCTTTTCTCACTTTTAAAATTTTTTAAATCTGAGGATTTATTTGGTGAGTATAATATATCAAAGCGCTTACCTTGAGGGAACCTCATATCAGACAATCATTTGGCATCCATCGCCAAGGCAAGATGGTGGTCAAATACTGGGATGTTTTTGACCATTACACGCTGGCCTATACACCATCCCCAAACAGGCCACCACACTGGCCAACATGACGAGGCCCCACTACAATAACAACCAACTGGTCTCAATGACCCAGATTGACCTGATGCTCACCCCTGTAGAATTCCATCACCGTGTATCAAATTTTACAACAAATATATCCCTCTCTGACCACCAAATGGTTTTAATAAAATTATTATCCGTTGAGAAATACCAAAAGCCACCAGCCTGGCACAAAGTTTACCCAATCACCATCCATCTTCAGGAGCTTAAACTTTGGATCAAGACAGTGATAACAACATGGACAAAAAATGACCACCTACAGGGAACCCTATCACTGAGTATAAATTTTTTAAGACTAGAGTAACCGAGAGGGCTTGTCACTTGAACTCCAAAAAGCTGAATATGACATCTGCAGCAATCAATAGGGCTATCAGACAGCTCCAACACTTAGAAAACAACACACCCCGCGAGGGATACAGCCCTCAATGAGACGTCTGTGGTTCCAAACTTCCACACAGGTCAACTCCTTCTATAGAAAACACCAGCACTATGTCAGTGTATGGCACAAATCAAAATAAATTATATCCAGAGAAACCCAAATGGCCCAATTCTTCCACCACTTTAAACCAAATTTCAATCTTGGCGACCTGCACACAGGTCCGTTGAGCAGATGACACACTGGCATCCACACCATCTGAAATATCAGCCAAATTATACCAATTTTACACCGACCTGTACACGGCGGATTTTGCAGCACCTATCAAAAATAAAATTTTTTATCATCTGCTAATATTGACAATATAGCTGATAAACCATACCCTGCCAAACCCATCACTAGAGAGGAACTATGGGAGGTAATAAAATCAACTCCGCGCCACAAGTGCCCTGGGCCTGATGGCCTCCCATATGAATTTTACAAAAAGTACTTTGATTACATCGCACCAGTACTACTAGCAACTATGAACAATTGTCTGGAGGACACAGCCCTTCTACCTGGCGGCCAAGATGCATATGTGGTCACACTCTTTAAAAAAGGAGACCAGGAAGACCTAAAAAACTGGCGTCCAATTGCTCTCACTAGCACTGATACTAAAATACTAACAAAAATCTTAGCTAAGCGTCTAGGATGCATTGCACAGATAGCCCTCTCCCCCCATCAGTTTGGCTTTATCCCCAATTAATCGATTTGGGATAACATTCACACCATAGCCAACATCTGCCAAGCTAACCCCACAGGCGCCCTTGCTTTCCTGGACCAAAAGAAAGCATATGACCGAGTACACTGGGACTACTTGGAACAATGTTTAAAGGCCTTCAATTTACCATCCCGCTATATAAACTGGGCGCTCCTCCTAACATGCTCGGCCAGGTTTGCAATCAGAGGCCCAGGTTTCCTAACTGACACCATCACCCCACAAAGAGGCCTCAAACAAGGCGACCCACTTAGCCCCCTACTATAAAATTTCAGCCTTGACCGTCTCCTCCGCATAGTAAGCTCCAAGCTCTCTGGAATCAGGTTGGAGGGACAACTACCAACCAAAATGCTCGCCTTTGCTGATGACTGCATAGTCGGCGTCTCAGGCAATAGGAATGCCGGAGTTATTGAGCATATTATTCACCCATATGAGTCAGTGAGTAACACCAAGCTGAACAAACAGAAAACAGAGGTAATTGTAATGGGCAAATTCAGCTCAAATTGGACCCCCCTCCCACAACTGACCAAACCAACCCACCGCACATCCTAACACAAAACAAAGAACCATGCCATTAAAACTACTGTGCTTATTATTTGCACCCCACCCTGCCACCAACCAAGTCCATCATCTGGGAATATGGCTTGAGGCTGGTGGATACGCACTTGACACCATTGAAACTAAAATATTGGACAATATCATAAAAAGAATGACAAGCATGCGGAGCAGTAAAGCTAGTTTAGCTGAAAGGGTTGTGTTAGCCAACTCCCTGATCTTGTCAAAGTTATGGTTTGCTGCTCACGCAGTTCCTTTCTCCACTAACTTTACCAACACAGTCTACAAGCTCCTGCAGAACTGGCTGTGGTCTGGATACCGCGCACCAGTCAGGCTGGAGACCATGTACGGCCCATGGAAGAAAGGTGAGATGGGGCTGCTCAACTTCACAGAACAAGTGACGCAAATCTTTGGCTCATGGATAGCTATGACAACGTCGCCCAACCCGCTTTTCCCCCACTGGGCCAAGGCAGCCCAAACCAACTTTGCAAGGGCACTACACCTGAGGTGCCCATCCATACCTACAACACTGATGAAGTACCTAACAACACACCCAAAAGCCACAGGACTGCACAACACCAACTGCTACTTCAAACGCGTCCGGTACACCCTAAGACAAGGGGATTGGAGTTTCTCCTATGCATAACAATACGAAAATACTAACCCGCCAATAGGTCATATGCAACTCCACAGAAGACAAACTTTGACCAGCGCACCTGTTCCACTACCACCTTTCCCTCTATCCCAGATCGACTATCCAGATTACCAAGACGTCCCATATGACTTGCACACCCAAAGGAAGGTGTTGGACCTCATCTCTTGCCCTCTCTTATCCCCACAAGTGAGCTCCACAGTGTGGCGCTACATGTGTCACAAGTTTAGAACAGCCGATCACACCTTCTCAATGTACAAATCATGTGCCATCTACGGCAGACCCAACATGCTAGCCCACCACCTGGAAAAGTGCCCGCCGTCCAAGATTATCTGGGACAATGTGATGTACTTATTCCAGCAATCACCATCAGCTGAATTCCGACTATCCCTAGATATCCTAGCACTCAACACAATCTCACTTATCCCCCAGACGCTAAGGGCTTTGATTGTGAGTATTGCAATATGGTCCATTCACACAATTGCCCTTGATGCCTTAAACGGGATCTTCCACAACACTAACCAAGCTATCGTCAGGTTCCACAGCCATTTGGCTGACCACTTCCAAGCCTGGATATTCAGATCACTAAAACACAAATGGAAAAAACAGATGGGTAACTGGCTACCAATCTGGTTCCTTCAATGTGACACTGAAAACCTCACAATCTCTATAGGCGGTACACCCTACTAGCCCTTGAGCTGTCAAGTCTCTCAAGGTCATAGTCACCCACAACCCGTGGCTACTAGCCACACCCAAGTGTACCATGTCTTGTCCTATCTTTCTGGTTCCAATGCTTAGTGTGCTCCCCCCTCCTTACTTTCCTTTCCCTACATATCAGATGTGTCAGTGCCCAGGTCAGCCATCCTCAAATAAATAAAAAGAATATTCTAAGCTAAGAGAATGGTATTATAAATGGTTGCTGATTTATAAGTGAATGGGATGATTGAAAAGGTAAAAGATTTATGGTAAAGAGAGCAGAACAACAAAGAGGTGCTTTATTTTAAAATATAATAAAAGTGCTGTCAGGGAAATTGCTCCATATTTTATTACATTTTCAAGTGTGTTCAGAGGACTGATGATTCTCATATCATCCATCCGTGGTTCAGTGGGTTTGACCTGTGCAACCCTTCTGGTCTATCCTATCAGTATAACCCAAAAATTATAACATAAGGTAATCAACTAAAATCAACTGAAGTAATATGACCCAGAACCCAGAACTGGGGCCTAGTACAAAGGCCCCTGAACTCCAGGTTCAGGGGTAACCGCCATGAGATGGAGCTCACACATATAGAAATTGTTTCAAATAGATGAACAGACCAAAGCAGCGGTCAGACGCCATCTAACTAGAGGATAATGGAAATCGTCAAGTCAAACCCTAAATTCTCAATTATTTACAATATCATATTAATTTATATTGTGAATTCCCCCTGAAGTAAATGATTTCACTTTTTATTATAATAGAGAACCTTTTTTCAAAATCTTAAGTTCATCCCTTTTTCTTTAACTTGTATTGTATCAAGTTAGTATTCGCCAGTATCTAGTCTGAAATTGACAATCTGAAATAATCTCCGGTAATCAGTCTGGGATTAACCTGTTTAAGAGGACACTCTTTCAAGAATACATTAGTGCTAATAACGTCAATGAAGAGGTGAAAAGGTTCTTATTGAGTCACAAAGGCTAAAATTTGTTAAGGATGTCAAAAAGTGTCAAGAAATTAATAGAGTTAACAAATTAACCAAGCAATTGATGCACCAAAGGGTAGCATCTGAGGATTTGCTTTATGAGAACTGTTTGGTGTTAGCAAAGGGTTTATAGTGCCTATTATGTGCAAAGCAAATCACCACAGCAGAGATCATCCTCTTAAGTTAAGTGAGCCGAGGTTGAAGCACTGACTCCAACAATTGCATTCCCTTAGTGTCAGCTATCACCAGAAGTCAACGAGTGGACATTAAATGAGAAGGACAAAAAGTTGTATCCAAACCTTACACCACACATATTGTTATTTATAATCAGTTTGGAGATACTGAAGAATCTCAATACCTACCTCCTCTACTAGGAGTTAAAGTTTCACTACATATTGAGACTCTGAACACCCACTTCCCCAATGTAAACATATCAAGACCATGATTTGTTAAGTTGATACTTCTTCCATTCTCAAAATTAATAGGGATTCGCTTTAATTTTCATATTGTAATTATAGAGTTTCATGTAAAGAAGTTTGACTTGAATCATTATTGACAGCAGCACTCATATGAAATTCAATATCCATTCAGCTTACAAAACGGTTGAAACTAGCTCAGATATAGCCCAAAAGTAACAATATGGAACAGCTGGACTTAAGAGCACCACAAGCGAAGCGGCATATAGGACATTACCAATGAGGTTCAGCTCTTTGCAGAGAAAGCATCTGCTATTGTGCTTCCCAATGATAAATACCAATTTCTTATTGGTACTGGCTTACTTAAATTTTATAGCGTTTATATAAACTATGAGGAGATTGTTTTACTTTCCAAGTTCACACATTACCCCTTCACTATCTAAGGGATATTATAACTCCCTTGACTTATAGGAATAATGTTGTAAAGTGATCTATAACGATGGTGTAATCCACATACATTATTAACAAGTGGGTCACAGAAGTTCTGCTCCCCCTGCCAATATCCTCAAGAATATAGGCATTCCCCTTAGAGCTTCCAAGGATTGTATTATATACCCTGGTGAACAGAGTGTGGCGTCCACTGGAATGATCTTTAACTACCTGAAAGGTTGGTAGGATTAATTTTTTTCTCTTGGCATCAGTCGAGGTCTGAACCTTGCATGGCTTCGGGAATAATCTCATCTATCCATCAGGAGATTTGGTTATCATTTGGCAACCTAACTGCTCTAAAACATTTGTTAAATGAAGGCAGAAAATTATGTTTATACACCTCATTCCGCTGGAAGAAATTTTAGAAAGTACAGGAGTTTGGAAATCCTACAGATTCTGGTTTAATTGAGTCATTTCTACCAATTTTGCTTTCATCACCCTTAAGCAACTCAATAGACTAACTGAGTTTTAGAAAGACTAAGTGATGGCTTCACACAAAAATATACTCAATTATTTGCAACGAATGACTATGACCTTGGATGCGATGTGGGGATCCAGCACCACGTTGACACAGGGGATTCATAGCCCATCTGATCGTGGCTAATACAAAGAAGTAAGACAAGTAATTAGGAGGTCCAAAAGGAGTTGGAAAAGCTCATATAATGAGGAATGATTACCCCTCGCACAACCCATGGTCCATTCTAGTGCCCATAGTTAAGAAAAAGAAATGGCTCTAATAAATTCATCATCAATTCCTGACATCCTAATATCACAACATAAAAAAGTTTCTTATCCTTTACCTCGAATAGATAAATTTTGGACCATTTACAAGAAACTAAATATGTTATCACTTTTAGACCTCATCAGCGGGCACTTAAAAACTACTCTGCCTCATGAAGACCAGAAAAAGTGTGAAATTAATTCCTCTCAGGGTTGTTCCAACCAGCTCAAATTATACAAGGACTGTGCAACGCGCTGGCCACCTTCCAGCGGACAATATACACTATCACGAGAGATTTAAAGATGAGTTGTTTTTTAATTTACCTTAAAGATATAAATATGTTCTCAAAAATGTCCATTCAACATCTAGTGCATCTGGAAGAGGTCTATCAGAGTTTGGCCCATGCTCATTTTAATCAAGCGTATCAAGTTCTATTTTCCAAGTCCTAGATAGAATATCTGTGGAACATTGGCATCACTAAATGAATATGGCCACAACTAAAAAGCTTGAGGCCATCAACTGCATGAGAGAACCTGAAAGTAAGCAAGAAATCCAAATATTTCTTGGTATGGTTGATATAAGTGCCAATTTTCACCAGTATTCACAAAACTTGCCAAGCCTTTATTTCATTTACTTTAAGGAGGAATCACACTTCCAATGGTCGTCAGAATGCAAAGACTCCTTCAACTAGCTGTGAAGGCTTGAACTGAAGCCCCCATTATGAGATGTCTTAAGTTTGATCAGGCTTTTATAGTGCAATCTGACGCGTTTTTTCACGACTATAGGAGCAGTGCTCTCTCAAATAGGTAATGACAGAGAGGAACACTCGTTAGCCTCTGTAGTCATACTTAGGATAAACATGAGCCAATTATTTGGTAACTGAGCAAGAGCGCTTAGCTGTCATATACACTTGGTAACATTTTTGATTATACATACATGTAATGAAGTTCAAAATTAGCACTAAACATACTTCCTTGCAATGGTTATATTATCTCAAGGAACCCAAAGGTCAGATCGCACAATGAACCATGAGATTGCAGGTTTATGACTTAAAGATACATTACCGTTCAGGACAGATCAATCAGATTTCTGATGGGCTTCTGCGACTACCTGTCATAGCAGCACTTAAGCCCTTTGTGGACCAACCCTTCAAAGATATGAAAGAATAGAATTACTCTTTCAAAACATGTTATTTCTCACACCTTATGTTGACTCATGATGACACTGAGATTTAGGATAGATAATCATAAAAAATGTTGGGGAATGACTAAAGATAGTACCCCCAGTCTTCAGCCCACCCAGAGATAATAATGAGAGCTATTTTCGTCATAGGCCATGGAGGTCTGCTTTAGACGTTAAAGCTAGTTCAACAAGGGTACTGATGATTTTTAAGATTTAACGTAAAATGTGTTAATGAAATGCCTATGAATGCCAAGCATACCAGCTTTGATAAGCACGTGACTACTTACTGGTTTGTCAAGCCTAATTGGGCCTGACACACAGTGTCTATCAATGTTCTGGGACTTTTTCAACTAGTGTTTTTTACTTCAAATACATCATAGTATCCATTGACATCTCAAATAAGTGAGTCAAGGCTCGACCCCTTAAGGCTCTTGATCAATAATATCTGCATTATTTATAATGGAACAAATAATACGACAAATATGGCTATCTGCAAGTTATCCTTATGGACTATGCCCTAATTCACCTCTTGAGTTGTTTCAAGCTAGAATATTATAATAAGAATCTTTATTCTTCTTACTGTCTCTTACCATCGCAAGCCCAATGGAATAGAGGAACATGACAATCATACCTTAGTACAAGTACTTTAGAAGTTTACCAACAGTTTCTGTCTCAATGGGCCATATACGCACACTCTACTGTTTTTACAACATTAGTTACCATAGTGATATTGAGTATTCATCCATTCAGCTTTTATACAGTTGATAACTTGCGTTACCACCCTTGCTACACTCATTGCCCTGATAAGGAAAAACTGGCCATTCAAATGCTCTGACTGGCTGGTAGAATCTATAATTAATAATAAATTGATGCCCATGGAGCAACCCTAACCCAAAGAATTAGTCAGGAGAAGGATGGCTTGCATAGATTCAATGTGGCGAGCTTTGCAGTAAGTGATTGAGTCGCCTACTATGATGCTTATGGATTAGGTAGAAAGCATAAGTTGACTACCTTATGGAAAGCATTATGTTGTACTTGACCAAGGTTCTGCTTAAGGCATACACTATTCAAAGCTTGATTGATGGATGTATAGTTAACTATGTTCACGCCAAGTTTCTCTGACCATATGACAAACCTGATGACCTCCCACAAAGTATTGAGTGGTATATTGAGTCAAGAGGTTTGAGTTGGATAATTGATTCATAAATTTTTAGTTTTTGAATTGGACTCATAACACAATCCTAAATCACTTATAAGATTTTACAATAAAAAGATTGTATTGAAGCTGACCCAGTGCCTTACCATTTTAACCTTTTTTCTGACATATCAATTCATAATCACAATTGAAATTATAAAATAGTCATTGATCCTCACCATGAAAGCACTACTGCATCTTAAATGAAATTATTTGATTATAAATAGTATTTACTTAACGAAATATGAATCTCCTTATTTGTCAAATTTTTTATTTATCTATGTATATCTCTAGCATAGTCTTACTCATACTATAGGACCAAGGGTTTACTGCAAAATAGTGATATACGGTAGAGCTAAAGTTGGACCAGCCAACCATAACCTGTGTAAGTAGAGAGTAAAGGGACCTCTTATTACAAAAGGATTATTGCAGGTAACTCTGGAGGTGAACTTCTTATGTGAAATTTTCTACCTACTTGGCGATAAGATCTATTTCAATAATAAAAAACGTTAACTAAATGACTTTAATATGATTCTAAAACATTAATAAATTTAATTTGAAAGTGTGCACTTGGAGTAACAGGCTTTAACTTAAATATCTTCAGTTGTGGATTGTATTGGGTAAATTCAACACAGGGCCCCATAGCCAGACTAGTAACATCTAAAATAACCTCCCAGTAGAATCTCTTTTTTGAGATGTTTTATGTCTTCTGTAGCCTTCCATGATTTATTTGATGGTATCCTTACATGTTTATTGCCATTAAAACTTGGCTATAAAAAAGGGTAAACGTTTCTCCTGTATTTTAAATTCATATGTCATCTCTAAATCACATCTTTCTTAAATAATTCTGCAAAATCTTTTTTCACATCATCTTCTTATTCTTTCCTTTTTTATTAACATTGTTAAATTATTACTTACTTTCTATTGCTTTAATGGGCTTGGAAGTGGAAAGCAAGTAGTTGTGACAAGCTATCTTCATTAAGGTTCTTCTCTCCTGCCCTATGCAAGACCTTAAAATCAAAACCTTGCAACTGAATGGCACATCCTTAAAGCCTTCTGTCTGGGTCTTACATGTTTTAAACTATCTCAATGATGCGCGAAATCTGCACTAATCTTAATCTACTCCTTAAACATAATGTTAAAAGTAGTATATTCTATGTTAAAAATAGATACTCATTCTCTATGACAGTGTAATTGCACTTTGCCCCAGATATCTGTCTTTAATCAGAACTCTATAAAATGTTCTAAATTTTTATTAGAACGCGCTAAAATAAAGCCTATATTTATGTTTCTGGTAGTTGGGTATATGTAAAAAGCCTTTGAAAAGTCAGAGTATTAGGATCAGGGTTTCATATTCTTCCACTTGGATTGGTGAAGCATCCGCTTGCAATTGTACCCTTCTATACTTACTCCTTTGTTAAACTGGTGAGTGAGTGGCTTAGCATTATTAAAAAAAGTATGTTACAAACAGGTGGTTATATCCTACCATGCTCAAGAGCACTGGAACATCTCTCATTAAATTTTGGGAAATACTAGAAAAAGCTTTAACCTTTCCTTTGCTGATAATTGATTCCTCTTCAGTTCACTTCATGCTAAGTATTTTAACTGCTAATTCAAAAATTGTCTCTCTTCAATTGAAGATGTTCTTTATCAGTCAGGAGAAAACCTCCTTTAAGTGTGCCAGGTAACCTTTATATTATCTTGCTGAACACTTTGATGTTATCTAATTAAATAAGTATGCTTGGCATCTTAGGATAAAAACATGATTTTCACTCATTGAAACATAAACATGGTGTTGCATATACCCTTTGGTATATGTGTCAGTTTGTACAGTCCTTGGTTTGCTATTGGCGTGCACTTCTCCTGTTCATCTGGTGAATGCTATATTTTTCAATATACTTTTTCCAGGTCCATTATCAAGAAGTTATGCGATTCTTCAATTTGTTTCAATGCATCATCATTGCGTGATAGTAGGTACAAATTTTCTTTGTCAGGTTGTTGAGTATTCTTTAATCCATTAATGTTTAGTGGGTCCCATCCTTCTTTCATGCTGTTAGAAGGAATGAATCTCAAGGACTTCTGAAGTTTCGTACCAGGACTGGACCCAATGTTGTTGCATTTCTTTTAAACTGACTTTTTTGCTCTTGAAAAGGTGTACAGATTTTATTAGAAGGTTATGGCACTTTATGTTCAATCTTGTGAGATCCTTCCATTCCAAAAGCAATATCATTGAATCTACTGCTGAGAAATTTATATATTAATTCAAGAGTTCATGAAGTTCTCATTCATCATGTGTAGTTGGCTCTTATGGCCCAATCTCTCCAATGCCAGCAATGGCTTAACTGAAGAAGTCAGCGTGGTAGTACATATTTTCTTTAGCTATAGTTTAACACCTATTAAATTCAACAGGGTGCTGGATAACGTTCCCAAGGGGAACTTTGACTTCTCCTCAGTATGTTGAATCATAAGTTTGAGCATTACTTAGGGGTTTTTTCGTCTCTAACTCCTTCAGGAAAGTAGATTTTAGAATTGTTTGTACCGGTATGAAGATACTGATTTTAACCATCGTAACTTTCTGTTCTATGGAATTAAATTCATCTTTTCCCTGCTGTACAATGGTAAACTATAATCTTATTCTAATGTCTATGTTAGATTCTTTGCTCCCTTTGTCTTCAAGGTATAGATGATGTCAAGAATCTATATGACTGGGTGACAAGCCACCATTATGACCACGCAGCTCATTGGAGGAATTCCGCCAAAGGATAAATGGACAGAATCCGCCGAGGATGTTTCAGAGCTATAAGTGATTGGTCACTTTAGGATAAGGCGATAATGGGTCATAATGGGTCTTATCAGATTGCCTTCAAGAAAGGGCGATAAGGTGATGTCAACATTTGACAAAAAGAGATATTGGATCGTCTTAAATCAAGGTGATAAAGGATTGAAATTAACAAGCCAAAACCAATGAAAAGACGGCGACATGAATAAACTAAGCAAAAGGGGTCAGTACTGACAGACGTCTCTGGGATATCAGTGAAACAAGGGGACTGAAGAAGTAATCTAGGAAGGTTTATAGAAGGCAGAAAAAGGAAGAAAAGGGCAGAATGGAAAACAATCCGCTGACTTATTATATTTTAAATAAAAAAGTTTGAGGGAATTGTTACCAATTTATTATAAATTAAGTAACTACGGTTGCATCAAGGAACTGGCGATTGTCATATCATATGTTGTAATTGTTCAATGGGGGAAACACTGTGCAAAAAACCCTTTAGCGGGTACATACCAAATCGCTGAGATTCAACAGTGGTGCTCACTACAGGGGGCCCATTGACTAATAATAATATAATGAAAACTCAGCCACCGGTTATAAACATCCAGGTTGTTTTAAAAAGAAATTTGCACGCATTGGTGGCCCTGTGGCATGAGGAGTTGAGACTCATGTTAGATACTGTGCTCAAAAAGAAGGGGTGAGTTGCTTCAGAAGGTTTACAGTGATAAGCTGTCGCCATTTGATTGTGAAGGAAATATTCTTGGGTTTATTCACCAATTTGAGTTTTGCAACTGAAGGTACTTCAGATTGACGGAGGGCAAAGCTATTACTCTCCTCTTTGGACGTTGGCAGTGCTGATCAAGTCATTTGTTACCTCTCAGCTAGTTCCATTTCATACCATGAAGTCAAGGAAACAGTGCTGCAGTTGTTTGGAGGAACTGCAAAAATGTCGCAGTGGAAAACTGAGTTCTTGACCATTGGGTTTCAGCAAAATGAGACCCTCACCACATTTGCTGACCAATTTATAATGGAAGTGCATGTGCTGATTGGAGCAGAAATTCTATCTAATGTTGATGTGTGTATCGTAATGGCCTCAGAGGTGAAGCCATACCCTGAGCTTTACAATGTTATAGCTCCGCTGTTAGAGCCTGATATACCTCTTCTTAAAATTATTCAGTTTATACATCAATTATCTTCAACCTTTTCTCCACCCAATACCGAGCTAATCCATGCTGTTGCTGTCATTCACCCTAATCATGTGGGAAGAGTTAACTGGTCATGGAGGATTCCATCAGGATACTCTCCGCAGTCCAATGGGCGTTCCTTAATTACCAATCAACACTGAACCAACTACTGATCTGGGCCTAACTATGCTGACAGGGGGCGGTCATTTTATACCGTCGGGGGTCTAGTTACATTGATCCTTTTCATAACCATCTACCAAATGACCCAATTTATACCAAACCTGGCCATAGGTATTATGGAGTAAGTTGTTATAATTGTGGTCGCACTGGGCACATGGGATAATGGTGTCCCAACTGACGGATCCCTCCCTTACAATGGGAGCATTGTTATCAGGGAAAAGTTTGAGCAGAGTAGAGAAGGGACTCTCTACTTCTGCTACCTTGAACTTACATGTCCTACCTGAGCCTACTATGTTAAATATAGCTGAAGCATCTCAGTATGACGATACATTCCTCTACCACCCGCCAGTTGGGGGGTAAATGTGCTGACTCAAGCGCACGTTGAAGAAATGGCGGACAAGAATTCTCAGGATCAACTGAAGCTTTATGCTTGTCAAATGTTTGATCAAAATCTGATAGATCAGCAAGAACCAGTCGCAGATGCCCTGTCCCAAAGGGAATAGATGTCACCCTATCAGTGGACGCTATTATAACCAGATACCCTAAAAATGGTGCGGGTATTATGAGTTTCCTGGGAAAACATGAATCATTAAGTGTACATGTAGTAAATAGTCGAGATTAATCTTACTCAGAATGCACTTACTGTGACATTGTGGCAGCCAAAAACCTGGGTACGGGCTATCATTGATACAGGCGCACCTGTTATTATTGTCTCCACTAAATTGGTGGCGAAGTTGTCCTTAAAACCCAACTTAGACCACTGGATGGTGTATGGGACCGCTGGAGCAGAAACCACCACTTTTGAGGGAGCATATAGCGCTCTTCCTTTGAAGTTCGGATCTATTGTTGTGGTGGCTCCATTGTTGGTATTACCAAACAGTAACTACGATCTTATAATTGGGACTGCATTTATGAGACACTATGGGGCTATAGTTGACATGATGGAAGAGACCCTAGCCATTGTGGGACAGCGAATCCTATTTATTTCACCTCTAGTGGAGGGCCAAAGAGCTCAGCGCATATGGGACAGATCAACCTGGCCTACAGCGATGGGGTGATTCCAGTGCGCTATCATCAATTAAAAAGGAAAACGCGGGACCACCCTCATCAGATATATGAATATCAAGGGCTACCACTTAGAGCAGCTGGAGCTATATCCATTCCCTCTGGACATCAAGTAATAATAGACACAGAGTTAGAAGTGGAAGTGCCATCTGGGCTCTATGGAGAGATCATTGGGCCATATCAGCAATCATGGCTTGAGCCCCACGTGGCTCCAGGCATCATACTTCCAGGCCATGGGGAAATCAAAGTACTGATAGCAAATCTTCAGAACAGCCCCATTAAAATCCGCTGACATCAGATTATAGTATATATACATCTGAACCTGGGTGAAGAGATTAACCAGGTTCATGAGTTCAGTTCTCTGAATAAATTTGGTCTGCCCATTGAACCGCCTTTTGGCGCAATGGTGGTTGTACCGCGGGAGAGTATATCTGGGTTATTGAGATATCAGAAGGAGTGGGTGGAAGCACTATTTCATAAGTATAAAGAGATCTTTGCGGTTGATGATCATGATTTGGGGTGCGCTTGAGGGGGTTGTTCATTGACTGGACACTGGGGTTCATCCTCCCATCAGGTCTTGACCAATCCATCAATCACAGGCAGCTGAAGAAGTTGTCACCAATGGGATTGAAAAGCTGCTGGAGCAGGGAATGCTCAAACCATCTAAGAGTCCATGGGCTTCGCCTGTCCTAATTGTTAAAAAGAAGGATGGCACTAACCGCGTAGTAATCAACTACCAGAAGCTCAATAGCATCAACAAAAAAATTCATACCCTCTGCCATGGATTGATGATGTGCTGGATCAGCTATGTGGAGCCTGCTACTTCTCAGCGTTGAATTTGATATCCGATTTTTGGCAAATTGAGTTGCCTTTGGCAGAACAAGAAAAGTATGCGATAACCACCTCAAAAAGGCTTTTCCAACCAACATGCATGCCGCATGGACTATGTAACGCCCTGGCTACTTTCAACGAGCAATGGACACCATACTTGGTGATATGAAGCTGTCATGCATTCTTGTGTATCTCAACAATATAAACGTCTTATCTCACACATTTACTGAGCATCTCACTCATTTGGAAGAGGTATTTTGCTGACTGGCTGAGGCCAATATCAAAAATCAAGCCTCAAAAATGCCATTTCTTTAAGGATCAGTTTAAATACCTTGGGTTTGTGGTGGATGTGACTGGGCTAAGACCTCAGCCAGCCAAGGTAGAAGCCATCCAGAAGATGACTAAGCCTGCTAATAAGAGGGGCATACAGGTGTTTCTGGGAATGGTGGGTTACTACTGACGATTCATACCCAATTTCAGTTGCATTGGAGATCTGCTTTTTGAGTTACTGAAGAAAGATGCCATGTTTGAATTGGAGTGATGTCAATGTGCCTTCTTTACACTTTGAATGGCATTAGTTAGTGCACCAGTGTTGCGCTATCCTAATTTCGATAGGTATTTATAGTGCAACCAGATGCGTCCCTTTCCACTGTTGGGGTAGTCCTGTCTCAGAAGGATGATGAAGGAGACGAGCACCCCGTGGCATACTGTAGTCGCAGCTTAAATTGCCATGATGAAATTGCACTGTAACCAAGTTGGAGTGCTTAGTGGTTATCTATGCATATAAACAGTTTTGAGTCTACTTACATGGAGTAAAGTTCAAAGTTGTGACAGATCATGCATCGTTGCGCTGGTTGTAGAATTTGAAAGAGCCTGAAAGGCGGCTAGCCCAATGGGCTCTTAAGCTGTAAGCTTATGACTTTGAAATTCTTCATCAACCAGGAGCAAAGCACCAAAACACTGATTGATCTTTGAGATTACCAACAATTGCAGTTACGGTGGATCTAAGTGATATAATGTTTGAAAAAATGCTCAGCAGAAAATATGATGATGAACCGCCTCAAGTTATCAAGTTACTAGATGAACTCAGGACAAATATGTTCCTAAAAATGGGGAATTGTATAAGCATATAGGGGACACTACCGTGAATATCTAAGGCGCTTCAACCGCTTAAATATAATTCTGAGTGCACACTGAGCAGTTGGCCATGGCAGAGTCAGGAAAACTCTTGAATTGGTAAGGCCGAGGTACTATTGGGAAAGCATGCAATATAACGTGCTTGAGACCCTGTTTTGCTGCCACCAGTGCCAGGTGGAGAAGCTGTTCCGCCAGAGGACTTCATACCAGTTGGTGAAACCTCGCTTTGCTTGGCATACCATCTCTATTGATGTCATGGGACCTCTTCCAACCGGAGATAATCAGTCTAAGTATATACTGGTGGCATTTGATCACTTGACTAGGTGGGATGAGGCGCGAGCCATCCAGGATCTGGGGGCAGTTACTGTGGCTAAATTTGTAATGGAATGCATCATACAGCATCACGGCTGCCCACAGTTTATCCTTACTGACAATGAAACAACTTCACCTCCCATATTTTACCTAAGCTCAGCGAATTAATGGCCATCTGTGGGGTCCTAACAACCCTGTATCACCCTGAGTCCAATGGAATGGTTGAACGGGTAAATGGGACTCTAGTGAATATACTCTAGAATCTAGTTACATATAGACCCTCCAATTGTAGTACCCTTCTTTCTACTGCAGTATTCGCCTATAATATAAGTTACATTCTGCTACAAGAGCCCCTTCTAATTGCTTTATGGGCGGCACCCCGCTCTGCCTGCGCTGCTATATGCCTGCATAGAGGACACCAGTGGAATGGATCTGCAACCATATCTAACCACCCTTACAGATACGCTGATTAAGTAACAAACTGAAGCTTACTTGTTCAGTTTGGCCAAGAAAATCAAAACCCAGGCTGCGGACCAAGTGCAGAGTAGTGGACTAACACAGTTCAAAGATGGGGATATAGTGCTATTCCACAATCAACACGGGTTTGGGCAGAAGCACAAACTTGCTAATATTTAGATTGGACGTTTGAGATAATAGAATAAACGGGAGTTGACGCTTATACTATCAAGGATCCTGTGAGCAGCTGGATTATAAATCAGGTGCACGCAAAATTCCTTTGGCCATATAAGCAGCAATATAGCTACTCTAAAAAATGAAAAAATGAAAAATGAATGATAATATATATATGTGGATGCTAGCGGGTTTTATTATAATGTGGGTTGTCCTTTGAGATTTTTAACTTTGCTGTCTTTGTCTTCCTGTCTCTTTTCAGCTTCTTGTGGTGTTCTTTTTGTTTTGATCGACAGGACCTGTGTTTCTTCTTCCAATGCTTCAGGCGTGCCATAGTTTCTATGGACTTGACTGGGGTTGGGGGTAGAGGCGAAGGCTGCAGAGGTGAAAGTGAAGGGGCTGGCATCAGCTCCATGGCAACTACGCTTGGCCAAAGAGGAGAGGGTGGTGCGACGGTACTAGAAGAAGAGGACAGACTGGGATTCCATGGTAACAGGAGAGGTAGGGAGTGTTTGACTGGTTGATCGAGTCAGAACTGTTCCTGTCCCATGGGGAGCAGAGCTTGTAACCACATGCGTTGATGCTCCTGGAAAATTACTGAGTACGCCAACAGAGGGGGCCAAAGTCCTAAGAGGTGGTGAGTAACCAGGTGAGTGCTGGCCAAGGGGAAAAGGCTGCGCCCAGGGCCAGGAAATCTACAAGGAAGTACTCCATGATTGGATATGATATTGTAAAAGGAGCAGTTGCGGTGAATGCTGCTCGCTGGGCCCATTTGAGGGCTGTCTGGTGCTGCTCTATTCTTGAACCTAAAGCAGTTGTGGGATGCAAAATTAAGTTATCTAAGAGCGCCATGATGGGAAGATACTGTGATGGATTGTCAGCACTGAGGGTGGTGAAAGTGCATTGACCCCAGGAACAAAATCGAGCTAATTGGTTATTGTGGAAGTTTACCCCTAAGGACTGGAAGTGAGTAGGAGTGCGGGGAAGGACCCTGACCAGCAGGCTATCACCCACTGCACAAAGCACAGCATCCGCTGAATGGACAGAGCCATGGGATGGGGTTCAACAGGAGATGGAAGCACTAGGTGACTAAAGCCACTTGCCAGGAGCTGATCCACTTCATTATGTGAAGGCCCTCATCTCCACTCCCCTCCCCAGCGTAGCTGGCCCACAATGTCCCCAAGGGGGCGCACCAGGAGGCCAAATGGCTGAAAAATTTGGGAAGAATCTATTCCTGGGTTAACACAGTTGTGAGGTCCACGTCAGCCTCATCTTCATCAGCTGGGGGAAAAGGGAACTGGGGAAGAGGGATATGGCCTGGGTCAGGTAATTCCACACCTAGCCATAATTGGTGAAAGAAATTGAACTC
The DNA here is from genome assembly GCA_022478985.1 of Massospora cicadina. Taxonomy (NCBI): domain Eukaryota; kingdom Fungi; phylum Entomophthoromycota; class Entomophthoromycetes; order Entomophthorales; family Entomophthoraceae; genus Massospora; species Massospora cicadina. The sequence continues at coordinate 104,030 of JAKSZP010009431.1, read as the reverse complement.
ACAGACTCGCAGATGTTGGCGTGGAATGGTTCACATAGTGTTTTCAGGAAAAGAGGCGTACAGCTTATTGTCCAGTCAAAGGGGGGGGTAATGTTGAGAATCTATATGACTGGATGACAAGCCACCATTATGACCACGCAGCTCATTGGAGGAATTCCGCCGAAGGAACAATGGACAGATTCCGTTGAGGATGTTTCAGAGCTATAAGTGATTAGTTGTTTTAGGATAAGGCGATAATGGGTCATACTAGGTCTTATTGGATTGCCTTCAAAATAGGGCAATAAGGCGATGTTAACATTTGACAAAAAGAGATATTGGATCGCCTCAAATTAAGGCAATAAAGGATTGAAGAATAACAAGCCAAAACAATGAAAAGACGGCGACATGAATAAACTAAGCAAAAGGGGTCAGTACTGACAGAATTCACTGGGATATTAGTGAAATGAGGGGACTGAAGAAGTAGTCTTGGAAGGTTTTTAAGAGGAAGAAAAAGGAAGAAAAGGTCAGACCAGAAAACAATCCGCTGACTTATTATATTTTAAATAAAGAAGTGTTTGAGGGAATTGTTCCCATTTTATCATAAATTAAGTGGCTACAGTTGCATCAAGGAAACGGCAATTGTCATATCATCTATTGTAATTGTTCAATGGGGGAAACCCTATGCAAAAAACCCTTTAGCGGGTACATACCAAATCGCTGAGATTTAACAGATGATAAGGTAAATGGAATGATCATTTTTGATTAGACAAACACCTTTTACGCTTTTCTTTCTCCTCTTCTTGAAAACAATTTGCATCTTGTAGTTAAGGAGACTGACTAAAGTCTGGTTAAGACCAAAATTCCTCCAAACATAATAGGAATTGAATTACTATGAAGAAGTTGTAGTGGTTGTTCTCATGAATGACATCTAGAGCAGATAACTACTGTTTCTAAGTCGCATGGATAATATAGAATAAGCTCCCAGTGCTATATTATACTCAGGCCTGACAATCTAAACTTGACTAACTACTAACCTCCAAAAAAAACCTTAATCTCTTCATGAGCTTGAGAGACTTAATGTTAACTGAAGCACCAATGTCTAGTAATGTCAAATAACTTAATTTTATATATAGACTTCCACAATGGGATGCTCTCTTCAATAGTCATCCTCGCGATATGGATTGCACTGACAATCTGTTGAATCCTCCTAACTCTCTAAAAGATAGAAACCCTTTGAAGTCTAGAGAGATTAATGATCTTCAATGCAATCTTTTTGAACGAGGTTTCCACAAGTTTATCACCACTAATATACTATCAACGATATGAGTGGCTTGGAAGCTTGGTCCAAGTAGAACTGCTTTGTGGGCTCAAAATCGCTAGGGTAAGTATGAGGTAGTCAGACACAATCACTTTACTTGGGGCTCCAATAAATAGTAAACTGTATTCTTTTCAAACCAGTTTTATCTTCATTAATCTATTTTTATGCATCTTGATTCTCTGATTCATGTAAAAATCTCTTTGGATCCTTTTATCCTTTCTCTTTCATCTTAGGACTACTCCATATAAGTGCCCTTCTATCAGACAAATCTTAATTCGAACTTAGCGGAATTAGATGCCTATGCTCAACAGGTCAGCAAGCCATCTTCTTAGGCATATCCTCTCTGCAATGAGCAAAGTAAAAAGCCTTCAATATTGGCTGCTTTACTGATGGTTCTGATGACTTAACTTTTTCATATTAACAGCTTTGACACAATTAAGGCCGCCTTGTTTGACCTTTAGATATTGGCAGCTTCAAAGTCAAGGACATATGCACCAGGAGTTGTTAATGTAATTTAAGAAAGCTAATAAAGACAGCCTATACATTGACTAGATCCAAGCATCCATTAGTCCAAAGCTGTTAGTCCTTGAGGTGATACCAGTTTGCATAATTCACCGCTGACCCAAACTCTTTTAATATCATGGCGAGAAACCCTTGCTTTATATTTGAACATCATTTACACTTCTAAACTTGGCAATAATAATTTTTTAACTTCAGACCTAGTGTGGTGGGGTTGAAGTTTGGCTCTAATCATCTTCTGTTCTTCTCTGCTCATGCATACCTGAACCTGGTGAATTTCAGTTTGTCACTGGATCTTTCTCATGCTATTCTCATATAAAATAAAGAAATATAAAAATAGTTTACTCACTAGGAGTGAACTAAGTCTTGAATATGGGTCAATAATGGGATCCTTTCAGAGTCATATTGATGGGCTTGTTATAAAACCATCGCTGTTGTGTTGATACTAATGGTGCGTTATCCCAGTAAGTAACAGTCTATGGTGAGGAATACCTCTCACTTGCATATTATCCACATCCTGTTTTAAGAGATCAAACTGGTTGTTGTGGCTTTTCATCTTAGTTAAGATAGTATTAAAAATTATGTACGGTTTAATTGTTCTTCTAAAGGAGATCATAATCTCTTACACTTATTTATGGCCAGATCTTTAATCATCTCTTTTTTAGCACTAGTGGTGCCCAACCCAAAAAGGATCTTTAATTCTCTCTTGCACTGGTGGCGGTATGACCCTTCCTAGGGTCAGATAGATTATCTTATCACGGCTATAACATATCTAGCATCTTGTACATAATCTCTCAATCTTAAGCATCAGTAAGTTCTTCACCATGGTACATTTCTATTGTATATTCATAAAGCTTTCTACAATTACTTAATGTGCCCCCTCTAGTGAGCACCTGTTCTTGCTATAGTAGACCACCTGATCATAGGGTGCTGATTAGAAGTTAAGTCTTTGTAATAAGTATTTTTTGTTTAATCATAGGGTGCATTGCTGAGCAATTTAGAGAGTCAGATTTTTTAGCACAAGAGACTTTTTTCATAGTTTTTAAGAGTTTCTGATTGTGTTGAAGCCTTGGATTTCAGTGTAAAGGGGATGTACCTAAGCACACTAGATCCTCTTACCTCTAAGACAAAAAAGCCTAAATATAAAACTTTAACAGTATTTTTTGTAGTTATTATAAAGATTAGTCAAACAACAATATATATAGAGATTTTGTAAAAGTGGTTATTAGTTTGATAAAAAAATGGAAAGTATATATTAATATGGCACTTAAGGTGCTCAAAGTAAAACTCTTTATCAAATCAATTTTCTATAAAGAAGATTTTGTATTTGTATCTTAGTTTCAAGCCTGACGGATATGGAAGGTCTAGCAAGTTAGGTTGCTCACTTTGTGCAAACCTAAAATTTCCATAATGACAGGCGCGGTATGCTTAGTTTTTTGCTTCTGCCTAAGAGAGAGGAGAGAAAAAATTGTCCTCCTAAGCTCATTAACTTTGGTTAGAAAAGAAAGAGACTAAGTCAAGGAAAACCAATAAATATACTCTATCTTTATTGTGTGTCAATAAAAAACTCATATACCTTTTATATTAAAAGTTTCTTTAGATAAATAAATCAAAGTATAAAGAATTAATCTGATGCAAAAACTTCGTTTAAAAAGAAGATTGCAGTCTCAAGTCAATTGGGGGTATCACACATTGATAGGAAATCTATATTACTTCTTTAGATGGCACATCAAACTACTGATATTGTGTAACTCCAGGAGCAAAGATATGCTCAGACATGAGTGACAGTTGTTGTGTTTATAACACAATCTGAAAAATTACAATTGTAAAAATTAGCTTTAAATGAGATCTAAATCTTTAAGCAGCATTTGAGGCTCTGATCATCGCATATATTTTAGAATAAATGGAATATTAAAGGGTATATAGGAGTTTTAAATAAATGTACTGGCTCATAAGTAACAGGCTGTAACAAATCATTCTCAAGTAAAATTTTTTCTACATATCAAGATTCAGGAGCTAGCCAATCAGAAAGTGAGGTATTTGACATAATAAATATCATAAAATAAAGATTATATTTATATTAGCCAATCAGGAGGGTGTAAGATATATTACTTGTTATACCCCATTGAAGCCTAGAATAAGGGCTAAACTTAGTGTGAGCTCATTACGTAGATTTGTGTTAATAATATATGATAAAATATTAATTAATATGATTATCACCAACGTAGTTTGGGAAGGTAATATAATGTTAGGCCTGATATTCCAATATTACCAACAGAGATCAGATATTGGAATAAATAAAAGAAATTCCCTCAATAGTAATGGGAGCATAGAATTAGATTATAGATCCTTACCATATTCCTTTTTGGTCTAGGTCAAGTCTTGGACAATTAGGGGAGGTAAAAGTAGGGTTTTAATACTGAGGATTGCTTAAAGCCAAGTCTTACATTCTTTTATCAGGATTTTGCGTAATTCTTTTTTACTTATAAGGACATTTTTTCATTCCCTCTGTAATAATTAATGGAGGTTAGAATGATTCTGTTTGCAATTTGTTTTACAATCTCTATGTTCTAAGAACCATCTATCATATCCATAAGGCCATCAGAGTGGATGACAGAATAATAAGAGTCTCCTGGTTGATATTTTCCAGAGCTTCTGTTTTGCAGCACTTATGGCTTAGGTTGTATATGAAGTTATATCATCAAGTACAGTGAGTTTATTGGAATAGGAGTACCTGTAACTAAGCTGACTGTCCTTTTTCTAGGTGACTAACAGGCAATTTTAAGTTATGATTCTGTTAATTCAGGCTTGAGATATTATTGATGGGATTTGATGAAGATGCGACTTTGGGCGACAAGGAAGTTGTTAGAGAACAATGTCAGAGTGTAGCAATCCTCTGTCAGAGTTTCACAGATTTGATGGACAGTTTCTTCCATAATACCATAAACAGTCAGGCAGTAAGTCCACGGTAAGTGCCCATAGGCAGGAGAGCACAGAGGTGATCAGAACTTAAACTGTTGGCTTGTAAAATTGTAGACGATAGAGCCCTGGAAGATGGTAAGAAGGATGCTAAAGTATAAATATATTTTGTGTTTTCTAGAGATTACAAAGAGGAGATGGCCATATTGAGCTCTATGAAGTAGTAGATGTCCCATTCTAAATTCAGATAACCTTCAAGATCTTTAAAAAACTTAATGATTAATTTTTTTCTCTTTTTAAAGGGTTTTCACTGTTTGTATTATTAGCAAAGTTGCCTTGATCACCTTTATCGGTTCACAGTTATACTAGGATGGGGAAACCAGGGGTTTCTTGTTCCTATAGAGTCCACAGTTAGCGGGCTATCTTCATTTTATCTAGAACTTCTTTGCCTCTGATGTTCTCATTTGGACCTGTTCTAGACCGTCTAATGAGGTCCCAGGCGTCACAGAAACTTTTTTGCATGTACTTTTATGCAATCATTTTTTTCTTAAAGATCAGCTTTCTGGTCCCATTCTTGTCACAAACTTTAATATTTTAAATCATTTCTTTGTAGCAGCTTTTAATTTTCTGAGCAACTTTTTTACTCTGCTCTAAAGATTCCCTTATTTAGAAGATTTTGGTTTGGCAGTATCTGATTTGCTGAGCCGCCATTTTCCTTGGCTCTAAATAATCTCACTTTCACTAGATTTTTGGGTTGGCAACCTCTGATTGGTTTGATTGCCATTTTGGAGGGGACTTGCCTCCTTCAAGTATAAGTTTATTTAATTTATGGTATCTAATTCATCAAATGTCATTATTAAAGGGTGTTGCCCTCATAACATGTATTATTAGCATCCATTTTGCTAAGGGGATGATCAGGGTATATGGCAGTTTGTAAGAGCCGTAACCATTACATCAACCCTCTAATGAGAGCTCCCTTCACCCCCAGTATTTTCAACCTTATGGGGAAGTTTTTAGAGTTGGCAGCTGTTTTCCTGGAGGTTGCCTCTACAGGATAGCAAACCCATTTAATCAGTAATAATCGCTTTATGTGGGAGATCTAGTTGTCTAAGTCTCCTTCAACTTGTACTCCGCCTCTCCAGGATTGTCAGAATGGACCAGCTCTGGATTTTTCTGGTATGGGACCTTACAATTATCTAGGATGAGATAAATGTAGAACCAGTTTCTTGCGCAATCCCTTCTAGAATTTTTGTTCATACAATACTTTATTTACCTAGTGAATAATCTTATGGCTCTAGGTATACAGGCCAAAACTCTAAACACTGAATAGGAAACATGTAGTGTTTTGACATTGTTTATCATGTAATCCCAGCTTTTTAAGGATAAGACTTATAGTGGCGCATGTCCACCTACTCTTATGGGCCTCTACTGCCTTCTCTTGGATTGACTTCAGCATACGCAGAATTCTCTTCATTTCAGTCATAAGTTAAACCGCCACAGGGTTTGTACTAAATGTGGCCCTCCACTACCAGAGGATGGTGCCCATAGCCTGCGTAAGAAGGGGACATTCCTATTGACAAGAGCGACAGGTTGTTGTATGCAAAAAGGGCAATTCTCAGCCAGTCTGCCCATCGTTTATGATCTAAAGAACCTTCAAAATCTTGATAAAGATAATTTTAATAGTTTAAAAGTTTGATTAGTAGGGTTTTTTTTGTTTGTATTACAAGAAAAAGTTGCTCTAAAGTTTTCATCAGTTCATATATCAAATAGGAAGTGGGGAAAATGTGAGAAACCTGTTCATGCAGAGTTTGTGGGTGGCGGACTATCTGCAGGTTTATCTCAAGAATCTCACCCTCCTTTTTTTGTCTGGACCAGTTTTATACTGTCCAATGAGTACCTCAGGCTTCAAAGAAACTTTTCCATATATATTTTTACGCTTCAATTTATTCTTGAAGATTGGCGTTTTAATCTCATCCTTATAAAAACTTTTAAATTGGTTAATTCCTTTGTGAAGCTTTTAATTACGTGGGTGGCCATTTTCCTCTGCTCTTGAAATTCCTTTGTTTAACAAAATTTGGTTTGGTAGTTTTATGATCCACTAAGCTACCATTTGGCTTGGCTCTCACCATTCTCATATTTAAATGGAATTTGAGTTGGCAGCCTCTGATTTGTCCAATTGCCATTTATGAGGGGCTTTGCACTTCCATAAAAAGTTTATCTAATTTTGGCATCTGATATATCAGAATGCCATTTTTGAGGGTCGTTGCCCTCATTTTCATGTGTTGTTAGTCACAATATATTCTATAGGGAAGAACAGGGCTATGTGACGGTCTGGTAGAGCCTTAACCATTAAACCAGATGTCATGTAATAATTTAAAGCATTCCCTCATTTCATTTAATATGAAATTTTATGAAATAATCATAAATAGGTGAAAGGAGGACGGTAGTATTTATCTCATCAAAAGTGAGCATCTTTTAAGATGATAGCTTGTGTATGTCAACTTATAAGTGATCTGAAAAGGCAACAAGTGTTTTTTGGTTGAGCCTAATATGTAGGATTGATAATTATCTTTTCATTTAGTTCTTCATATCTTCTCCAAATTTCAGATGAGTTTGATGGAGGTACTAATTCACTCAAGGCGTATACAACAGAAGCATCAAGATCGTTGTCTTTTGATTTAATTAGAACCATTCTGTGGGTGATTAAGTGAATTTGGGCTTGTAGATCTTTCAAGTGTTCTTGTCTGTCTACTAGAGTGATCATTGGGGTGTAGTCCAAAGATCTCAGCTGTCTTCAATAGGAGTTTGAGTTGTTTGGAGATTCTACTTAAGTTACCAAAGCATTGATGCAAGTTTGAGCAGTGAAACTGATAATTTCATAATACAACGAAGTCAACTTGAAGGTGTATGATTCACTTATTATATATAATTACTTTTATTGCCGTGGTAATCAGGGTGAGTTTATGTATCTCATTGATAGCTCTTGTTTAATACCTTTAGGAAAAGTTGATGAATTAGCTGAGTTTGAAATTCAGATAGTTTGTCTTTGTTCCTGTTAATCTTTTGTTTGATGGTGCTGATAGAGGATCATGCCTCATTCATTTTTAGTGTACTCCTTGAGGTGCTTAATATTCTTGCCCGTGAATAAGTCAAAAACAAGATTTTTTCTTAAGGTCTCATATTAGAACAAATCAGCGGTGAGATTCTCTTTGAGTTGACTGATATGTTTTTCTATTTCTAAGATAGAAGATGTAGGCTTAGTGGTATACAGGGGCCCTATGTAGTGTGCCCACTTGTTGGAATTCTGGGTAACAGTTTCGCGCTTTATGCTAACCCAGAATTATCACAATATGAAAGGCGTGTTATTCTTAGTACTTCATTCTTACTTGAGAGAGGAGGCCAAAGTTTTACTTCTAGGTTCACTTTTATTTTTGTTGGAAGAGAAAGGGGCTAAGTAAATAGAAACTAAGGAATAAAATATATTCTAATTAATAATAGTCAAAAGCTTATATACTTTTAGTATAGAAAATATCTATAAAGGATAAAATTTAATGATAAAGAGTTAATGAGACATGAAACTTCTTGTCAAGAGATTTTCATTTCACACATGATTTAGAGGTATCTCACATAAAAGGGGTGGCTTACTTGATTATTCTGATGGCACTTTGATTTATAAATTTTGTGTAACTCAAAATACATAGATACTTTTGAATATGGGTAACAGCTTAGTGTGTTGTTCTACCAATCTGGGAAATAAATTTAAATTGTAATAGTTAGGTTTCAATTGTTTCTAATTATTGAAGCGCACGTTTGATGTTTAGATCATTGAGTGTTCTTAGAATAAATGTATTTTTGTTTGTACCAATAAGAATCTAGAAAAGTATTGTAATTTTGTTTAACCCTTAAGGCTTTAATTAGTCATAGGTAATATTATCATCTCATTGTGATATAGTGTCATAACTCTGTTAATCAATAAAACTGGGCTCATAATATGGTGTGACAACCCTGTGAAAGGCTCAGAATGCCTTTGACAGCAGCCCTAACGACTTTTAGGAGGAAATTATATGGTTCCTGTTTGGGTCTTTAAAGTTAAATAAAATATCAAAGACCTATAGCAAACCAAATAACTACAATGGGAACAACCGCAGGTCTTGCTAGGCAGCCCATAATGGTTGGAGAGGCTGGAAAGATGACAACTCCACCTGAAATTGCAGATGCTGGCCTTTGTTATTGGTTCCAAATCCTCTGGTTTCGTTTCATGAATATTTAATCAATAGGTTTTCTAATTAGTTATAATAATGATCATAATTGCAAATTATTACAATTGGTTTAATTTAAACACATGGTGAGCTTGGCGATTGTATTACAGTTGTTGGGGTGTATCAAACTGCCTCAAATATTGGATAAGGCGTTGAAGCAGTGGATCAAATAATTTATATAAACTGGGGTGGAATTCCCCTAGTATCTATGCTCTGGATGATTAGGTGACAGAGCTCCTATTCCTTGGTGTGATGGTGAGAGTTCATTGCCCACAAACGGTTAAAATAAATGGCAGGGTGGAAGACCTCATTTTGTTCAAAGCTTGCCAAACCAGTGAATAATCAGTAAGAGAGTTAGGCAGATAACAATACTTTTCCCAAAAGATGGGTTGAGAGGTTCATGGTTAACCAGATGACACCAAACCTATGGTTGATCAGCAGACTGAATCTGACAGAATAGAGTGGCCTTCTAAAATGGCATATTGGGAAAACAATTAAGGAGATAGATACTTATGACTTTGTTAGAGCACAGAGAGCTGGTGGTGGATTAATGGTCATATTTCCCACTTATAGATCAATGGACCTAGAACGCTGATGGTGACGTGCCTTGAAGTAATTCAAGGTAAAAGTGTTGGAAGGTAATAATCTGGCAGAGTCCATGAAGAGCAGTCAGGAAACTAGGATTTTTATCTAAAGCATAGATAAAAGAAAAACTGACCGCTGACCCTAGGAGGGGCAGTTGACTATATACTTGGTGGTGGGGGAAGGAAAAAGAGGGAGGACTTGTAACTATGCTGGCTGACGCACTTTCTTTGCTGGGAAACCTTTGTTGAGGTTGATAAAAGCAACCTGGGTTTGCTGAGTTTTGTCAGATAGCTAATGTATGAGGTTATAGAAGCACTGACAATGGGACTTCCAGATTAGCAGTGGAGATACTTCAATAAATTCAAAAAAGAGTGGATTTGCTCAGATTGTAAGTTCAGCATGAATGGAATCTTAAGGAGTCAATTTTGGTAATTTATTTTAAAATACAATTTATTAAGATGAACTATCAACTTATATCAAAATCTCATGATTATAAAATTTCAAATTTAATGACACAAAACGACTTTTCTGATTTAAAAAAATTTCTAAATCTGTGGCTAATTTTCCAAGTTCCAGAGGAGGTGAGGGTTGTTAGGGTGGGGGTAAGATGAGTTTGAGGTCCTTCTGGTGGACCCTGTTATGTACTAATCCCTACAACTTCCATTAAACTTTTCTACAAGTAAAGAAGAAAAAGTGCGTACAGTTGAGGGATCTTTGGGGGTAGAGAATTGACTCACCAATCCTCTTAGTATGGGCCAAGTTTCCCAGTTGCACCAAAAGGCTCCACAGGTGCCTTTGATACCCTATTGAATTAGTGGGAGAACTTCCCACGATCAATCCCCACTTGTAGGATTTCCAGACTTACACTTAGGCCTTAGCCAATTGAGAGCAGTGTAGTTGACATCATAATTATAATAAAGTAAAAGTTTCACAATTTATTACAATCAGGCTAGGTAAAATATTAGTACCAGTCATAGCTCCCCAAATCTTATAAAAGGTGATAATTTTTGAATAAACTCTTTACCTAAATTAGTCTAAATATCAGTATTATATATATGTTATAAATCTTGATTATTGGTACGGCCCCTAGGATAGTTTAGGAGGGGGCTCTAATGGCAGGGTTTATTCTCCAATATTTTTTACCAGAGAGAAAATATTGTTCTTTTAGCAGCGGACTCCAATTCCATTATTAGTATGATCTTATAGGTTTGTGAGCAGTTTAGACTTTGGAGCTCTTGCTTGTCTGTGAAAGAGTAGCTGCTGTTCTAAGCCAAACTGTGGCTCTTGTTGTTGTGACTCCTGTGACTCTTATGGCTGCCAGGGTAACTTGAGCATCTTAATCAGTTTGAGCATTTTAGTATTTCTTGTTTAGTAATAAGACCTTTTTTGGAGTCACAAAAATTTTGTAAATCTTTTTTTAAGAACTTATGGTGCCCAACCCAAAAGGGGGAGCCACCACGCATACTTATTTGTGAATGAGCCAAACAAATAAATGATCATAATAGGAAATCCTAATATAGCCCCTAAGTTATCAGTGTAGCAAGCCATATCAGATGGTGAGGAAGCTTTAGGAAAACTTTTGTCCAACGCCAGCTTTAGCTGGCAGACCATGAAGGATAGCATAGGAGTAGGGGCATTAGCAGCATGTGGCATAAGGAGATATAGTTAAGGGTTTTCTTCATTAATGAGGCCTACAGTGTCCGTTGCATCTACATATTGAGCAAGCTGATGCTCAGAAAAGTGATGTGAGCTGGCAGACAAGTGAAAGACTTGATGCGCTGGCGGGTTTTGGGATAGTTGGTGTTAAAAAGGGAAGCTTTCACCGCATCAATGTAAGAATGGCTCACGTCAAAAGTGAGCTCCTCAATCTCATATTTCACAACATCCTCAAAATCATGAGGCAAATTTGGGATAGGAATCCTCTCAACCAGGAGTTCTATCTCCCCATGGGGTTGCTGGTGGGTAGGGTGTTAGCAGGAGCAGAAGTGACTTCAACTGCCATTTTATTTATTTTTTTATATAAAGGATAACCCTTTTTAGGGGCGAAAAACGCAGGGGCGCAAATTGGGAGGATTTATTAAGAATTTCTCCAAAAGAGAAATCCAGTTTGACATTATATGACCAGTCGCTATCATCAATCCAAATAATACACTTGAAAAGATTTGATTCAGCTAGCGCTGGCCAGCCACTGGATTTGGCAGGTTGGCCGCACCTGATTGGCTGAGAACTGTCAACCATGGCAGCTTAGCTGAAACTGTTTCAGCCATTGTCTCAGGTTACCATAAATTGACCATTTTTTTAATTTTTAAATTTTTGATTGGCTACGGCTTTGTAAGCCTCTACAGAATTTTCTAAGGTTGGGGGAGGGAGAATTGAGCCCCACAAAAAAAAATTGGGCGCAGCTGCAGCTGCAGCTGCAGCTGAGCTGATGCTGGAGTGGGGAGTGTCAGAAGCGGTGCAGACTGAAACCACAAGACACTTGCACTTTAAATGGTTGAGCTTAAATAACAAGGGACAAATTAAGCAGCTGTTTTAAATGCATTGCTATAATGGGTAATAAAGGGGTGTATTAATCACTATTTAATGGGGGACTGCAAGGTGGGTGTTGTGATGGATTGGGCAGATTGTCACAAAGGTGCAATGGCCTTCCAGACGATCCACCTCATTAGGCACCACGAACTGCAACATGGGGTCTGCGCCATAAATGGCCAAACCCTCTGTGAACTCATGGTGGAGGCGTTCAGGGGAAAGGTGGGGGGTAACCTGGTGAAATGGACCACCAAAGTGGCTTCATCTTAGAGCCAAGTTCAAACAGTGGGAAGCAGAATATTTTTAAAAATTAAAGGCATCTTGGATGCTGCCATTGCATCAGCCTCAAAGTGGAAGCTGAGGTTCATATACCACTTAAAGGGCAGAAATCAATGAAGATAGTGGGTTAAACATCGCCGTGGCCATCTCAATGATGGCTGCACTTGCATATGGAAAGAGATTCCCATATCTAACCCAGAGGCTGAAAAGAAAATTGCTCCATGTGAGCATCAAAGGGCTCTGGAGCACCGCCTGGAACTTGTGATGTGGTGGGACAAGTCCTGAGGGGTACATAACGCCTGGTAGCATTAGATGGGCTTGAAGAGCCAGCCTTAGCACGCTTTGGTGGCAGCCAAAATATGCCAGATGGTGGCGCACCACCACCTCAAGCCTGGGAAGCAGGCGTCAAGAGCTTCAATATACATAAGTTTTGGCTCAATCAAGAAGATATTTTTTGTATTTTTAAATTTCAAGTTTGGCTCTGATTTCTCTTTCAAAGAAAAAGAAAAGTTTTTGTCCAAAATGTGGAAATTCTCTAAATGAGACTTTATAATACAAAAGCATTAAAGATAGAACCCAAAGATATAATAGGGGACTCCTGAGGGGCGTTAATTTTAATGCTGTGATCATATTCCTTTTTACTAATATTTTTACTGGTGAGTCTTTTGATATCATGGCAATTATCTGTACAATTATTGCGTCAGTCAAGAGATATATAAAGATATCCGTCAACAAGAATTTTAGATTATTAAAAAATTAAAATATGGCTTCAGATTTCATTATTCTAGATTTATGAATGGGCCAAAAAATATAACAATTTTTATGCCAGATATTTATATACAAACATTAGTATTAAGTAAATAAGGCTTTTTTAGAAGGGCTTTCCCATAGAGCGAGGATTAACCCTATAGTACAGCATCTCAACATATATATACCATCAGGTATATTTATTTAGTATCTATTATCACAAAATTTGGCTGCTAGATGCTATAGTAAAGCTCAGTCCTAATTGAAGTAGTCTTATTAGACTAAAATATAGCTTGAAATTATAAGATGCGCTATCATCCTATCTGATATCTAAATGGTATGAGGCCATCCTTGCACATAAGTTGAACAATCAAAGATAATTGAGTCTTGACCCTTGTTTAGGAATCATATAATGTCACTCATGCATTGGGGCATTAGTACAGATAAATCATTAGCAAGTATGGGTTTCAATACTGATGAATGTAGCCTCATAATCTCACTAACGAGTCATCAGTTTGATGTATATACCTTGATATAATATAATATCTGTTAAAATTCTGGGTTCTTCACCAATTGATAGTTCCCAGGTGGTTAACTACACAGGTTCATTATTTTCACGTTTCTCTTTTTATTATAGTAATTTATATTAGATTAATAATAGAGTAAAGAATATTATATGTAGTTGAATAGATCCCGTTCTGCTCCAACGCTAGACTTGTACTTATCCACGAAAGACTCTTGATGTCGTCTGTAGGGATTTCTAATCTTATCCACCTAACTTGATCCACGCTCAGATCCCTAAGTTTATGGTCTTTCCTATTATAGCATAAAGTTTGAAGAAATTCCCGTCTAAGTTCAGCTTCTCTTCTAAGGATCTTCAATCCTTACTCTTTATCAACAAAAGAAACCTAATTATTGCACACAGCATTAATTTTCTGAAGAAGTATGGAACTTAACACAAAATAATTCTACTAACTTGGTATCTTTATTAATGTGAATTATCAGGGGATATATAAAGTGAATTCAGCGCCCAACCCTCAGTTGGAGCCTCAGCCATGAAATGGCAGCCGTTGGCATTGAACTTCCCTTTGGTGACAACCAGCGTTGTCTCTCAATCTGATTAGGATTCCTTTGTTGGACATTATTGAGACCCAAAATGGACAGAGTCAGAGATTGTATCACTAACGTTTCCCACTCAACCCTAGTGAACCACCATATCTGGCAAGCAACCTGCTTAGGTAATGGGACTTGTTACCCATTATGCAGGCCACAAACCATTTGAATAGTTTGCTGTTGCAGGTGGCATCACTCGCCTTGCAACTTGCTCATTAAATTTCCAATTGATCAGTGATGAAACCTGACCAATCCCAATTAATACACATGATAGTTAATCATTGATCAACTATCAGATGCCCCATTTTGTCAGCAACTCTGCCCAAAAAAATCTCAAGCATTCACCTGGATTAATCCCTGATAATTATGATCCTTGTGAATTACCTAAAATCCCCCAAATAATATTAGCCTGAAAACGGGGCCACCTGATATCCAATTCACTCACCATTGAGAATTATCCCCTAGTGATCCACAAGTAATTTAGAAGGCTGGATTGGTGGCCAAAAATCCCAACAATATTTTAATTGAATAAGACCATGGCCCAAAAAAGTTTCATTAGGCGCATGAATGAAGATATATCAGGTTCATCTTGGCTCAGGTTGGTGGGTGAAAAAAGTCACATTTGGCTGTGGGGCTATAGATTACACATATTTTAATTTACTTTTTGAAAATCTAGAGTCAAATCATCATGACCCTTCTTACCAACGCCACCAAGCTAGTGCTCATTAGTTTTTTAGGCACTAATAGGAGAAAATGAACAGTCAGTGGAAGTAAAATACCCTCTTTTTTCCTCCCTATCATCTACCATATTGTCTACCTCAGTATATGTCACATACTGAATATAAGAGACCTTCATAGGCAAATAGCTAATATAGGCCATTTCAGTAACCATATAATCCGTTTTAGGCACATCAGAAAGCGGCGCAGCAGTAATGTAAATCACAGGTTGGGTTTTTTTGTTCTTGATATTTAAACGGTTAACATAGCCCACTATCATTTATTTATAATGTTCACATGTATGGCTGAAAGCAAACAGAGCATCTTAATGATTCAGCGCCTTAGCACATACAAAACCTGATCCTTATAGTAAAAGCGTTAAAAAATCTAGATACTTTTATTAACCTATAGATATGGTGAAGAATGTGGTTCTTAGTATATTCATGACCTTAGCACTCCAAACATGTTGATATTAATGACTTTGTCACCGGCATAAGAAATTACTGTTTTAGAAATCTTGGTATTATTGTTGATAGACAGTCCTTAATAAGCTACTGAATTATTAGACTTAGTAACGGCAGTTATCTTCTTAGTATAATGAATTGTCAATAAGGCAAAACTAGAACTTTTGCTCATATAAGCAGGATACTAGTATTAGTAAGGCAATTACTTAGTAGGATGGTTGGACATTAACTTATTATATATAGATTCAAAGGTCCTTAGTTAACGTTTAACTTAACTTAGATTATTATGAAAAAGTATTAAGTTTTAAAAGAAATGAATGGTACTGAGGACAATATTTTACTAGATCTTTAGTAAATATGAGAAATATTTCAGGCTAAGCTCTGAAACTAGACTAGGATATTAAGTCTTAGTATGCTATAGGAAGCCAATAGATGAGGGAGAATAATGGATAATTTATTGTGGAACTGGTCAAGGAGATTTTTAAGCAAGATTCTGCCATTGTATGATTTACTACAAGTATAAATAGATTGTCATGCGATTTGTTCCCATTGGTCAGTGGAGCTCTGAGAAGGTGATTTATTCAACTTCATTTGATTGTAAATTTGTCATTATTATCTGGTTAGTTCTATGTATAAAGTTGATATAGGTATTGTGTCATAAGCCTGATATCTTATTGATTAATGATTATAGATTGATAAAATTAATATATATTTTAGAACCTAAAGTCAAATTTTCATCAGAACTAGGACGAAGACTAGAAAATCTCTTACAAAGACTTTAATGGGGTTACAAAGGTTGACCTTTTTGCCAAATTCAGCCTAATTTAACTTTTATATATGTGAGTATAAAGCATGAGTAAAAGAGGATGGCTCAAGATTATGGGCGCCTTTTCATGAATCATGGACCTCAATAAAGTAATGCTCAAAAGTTATTCTTATCTTAAACAATCCTATGACTACATCAGCTACTTTCCTGGATAAAGGTTCTTAAGGTGAACTACCTACGCCTGAAGTGTGAAATTCAACATCAGCAAAGAATAAGGGAACATCCCTGGAAATTTTTTGGATCCAAGTTGCTGGTCTGCTAAGTCATAATTGCTATGGTCAAAGTAGAAACACAAAAATTGTTTGTATCTTGGCTCTGGGGATCCTCAGCTGATTGAATAAGATCAGAATCCATGGCATTCTGCTTATTATACTATTTAGGTAAGTTTGGAGGCTTCCATTATCCTTGCATAAGTCTTCTGAAAGGATGAGTTGTGTTGCCACAAACTGGCTTGGGTGGTGTTAAATTTGAGATTGCTCACTTAAAAATATAAATCATGCTCAGAAAATTGGAAAAAAATTTCACCAATATATACTCAGTTTAACAAAAATTTTATGGTACTCTTAATCATTTATCAGCTCAAAAGGCATTACTCAAGTATTACTCTTCTGGAATTCTCTGGGATTTTTCCTAAAAACATCAGGAGCTTCTTCTGATTAGCAAAAAGGAAAGATAGAGTTTTTTTCTAGAAAAATAATGGACACTCTAATAGGAACTTACCATGCCAACAGTATACCAGATAAAAAATCTATAAAGAGATAAAAAAATATAAAAGATAAAAATTATTGCTTTTATTCCTTATGCCAGGCTCTAATATTTATCTTTCTAGAAAAGCTCCTTGGCAACAACTTTCTGGGTTCAGACACTCTTTTAACAAATTATTTTGTTTATTTACCATAACACTTCACCCCTAAACTAAACAATAAGAATCATCTCATCCTAACTTTAATATCTTGTTGCAAACACTATTGCAACATATTTAATTCAAGTCTAGGTAAGTTTGATAATCTCGTCAAGGAGATTAGTGTGCACCCAATGTTGGGTAGCAGTTGGGCGAGCAAAGTAAAGGGAACAGGTGCAAGCCCCACATCAAAAAATTTTTTTGTAAATGCCCCAGCGAAACTGGTGGCATAGATAAAATTAATAGTAAAAAACTGGTGGTTAGCAAATCCCAAAAATTTTGACCTGGCAAGCAAGCTGCAACCAGTTCATCAATATGCTGCACTCCCAACCACTATTGTCGGTGGAAAATGAGGTGCATGTTTTCCTGGATATACAACCAACCGGCGCTTTGGGAGAAGGTTTGTGGAGATGTACACACATTTCCTAAATGAAGTGTAAATTGTACCACACTCCATGACTCATGGTTGGCTGGATCTTGGATTTGAAAACAAAAATTCAGCAGACAAAGCTGCAAAAGTGCGGGTGGTGGTGGACCTCCTGGATGGTCAAAGGGTAGTTGAAATGAAGCGCACTCGCTGGACTAAATCCAACCAAATATTTGTTGCTTTGACTTCCTACCTACTACAGTTAAGCACACTGTACTGGAAAACCACCTGAAGGCTGGGCTCATCAAAAATGGACAATCCAATCCTTCAAGGTTCAGTGCTTTACGCTCATGCCAGACCTGTGCACAGGCAAAGTGATTGCTGTTCTCACGCCATCTGTGGGGGTAGTGGAAGGTAGACCCAAATCCCTCACACTGATTTTGTTGAAATTGATGGGCAAGAATCCCGCCCATCCCAGGTCACTGTGGATAGCGCGCCTCCTACCTGCACCTTCTGTCACGCTTTTGGCCGCAAGGCCCATACCTGCCCTGCCAAGGAGGGCATTACTCAAACCAAAATAAACCCAGAAGCAATGTGCGGTGCAGACGCCCACTATGAACTGACAATAGACACCAACGTTTCCTTCCTATGGTGCCCCTGGGTGCTACATTCAAGTGAAACTGGTGTCCCTGCAGGAGCTTAAGAAGGCCAAGCAGGCCCGCAAGGCAGCGGCCAAGGTGGCAGCCATGACTGCATCTGTGATTCCGCCTGCCCAGACCCAGGAGGACATGGAATCATTCACTGCAGAGGTGGCTTGCAATTCCCTCCACCAATTAGATTGGGCCACCCAAGCTGATGACCCAATGATGGAGTCAGATTCACCCACCCAATGCCACTAAGCCTTGAACAAAACCATGTCACCCACAAATCTACATTCCAAAATTTTATTAACAGGTAATGGTGCACTGCAAGTGCACACTACACAAAAAACAAAACTATTTAAGGGGGGAAATAAGCAGAAGGAAAAAGTCAACGTCAACCCCATCACTAAAGCTACCCATAACAAACCTTACTCCATAGCACAGAATACCCGCGCTGCCACACATCGACATTCTGAAAAAGAGAAGGCTGAAGGGCATGGGTGCCCTTCCCCTTACACCTAAGATGCAATCTGGGGAGCCTTTACTATAGGGACGTTAAGTATCGCTGGACTCAAGGCCTCGCCATCCTGGGCTAGGAAACTGAGTTTTTTAAAAAATGATTTACCTGTGGACATCCTGGACATTCAGGAAACCCACTGTCCATGCGGTGCTGAGGAGTCATGGGCAACCATGCTCCTCCCTTCCCTTTCCTTTTGGTCACTGCACTGTGGGGTGCTTGTTCAAGTTACCATAATTTTAAATTTATATTGTCAACATTGTACCTCAATGGCCAAGTCCTTGTTGTCACCTTTTCATGAGTTGATGAAGTTCACGCTGTCATTAACATTTATGCTCAACCTGTGTCTGAGATCGTCAGGAATTCTTCTCAGCCATCAATACCCTCCTGCTACCCCCAAACCATTTGTTGTTAGCAACATGAATTGCGAAACCAACCTAGCCACAGACCGCTGGCCCTCATTGCCTACACCCCAGGGGCACGTATAACTTTACATATTAAAAGCCACCTTGTGGTTGTTTGATACTCTGCCCCATAATGCACCACTACTCCCAAACATGTCTCGCCCCCATGTGCACAACGGCCAGCTGAGGTCTATGTCCTGCATTGACCTTATTCTCACACCGTTGAAATTTCAATCCTAAGTTTCCCACTTTACAATGACAAAAATCTTTTATCCAACCACAGAATGGTATAGGATTCCTTCTCTTTGTCCAATCCAGTGGCACAGGCGCCAAAATGGTGCAAACTACACCCAGCTGAGATCACGTTGCCCAGGTTTTTCTCGTGGGGGGAAACTGAGACCTCAGCTCCAGAGTTTACCACACCATTATGTGCAGACCCACTTTCCACCTGGTCAACCTTCAAAGCGAACACCTTCTACCAGGCTTGCCACATTTCATCACGTTGTTTGCAGGCTTCCTTGGAAGTCATTTTGCGCATGCTACCAGAAGTGGACCATCTGGAATCCAATGTCCCAGCAGCAGGCTACAGCCTGGCTTGGGGTCATAAGTGGGCAGAAGTGTCCGCTTGCCTCAATGCACTGGTACAACAACACAAGCATCAGGTTTGTGTTCAGTATAAAGCAAAGCATATAACAGCAGGTGACACATGCTACACTTACTTTTTTCAAAAATTCAGTGAACCACGCCAGAGCTTGGTCTGCACTTGGGTGCGATGGCCATACCTCTACATCGCAGATACTCTGGCTGAAGTGGCAATTAAAGTACAAAATTATTACTCAAAAATGTATCACTCTGATCCAGTTAAGCCAGCCAAAGTGGACAATTTTCTCAAAAGTGCACATATCTGCACAGTTTCCCGTTATCTGGAGTTGACGAATTTAATTACTTGGGACAAACTCTGGTATGCCATTTGCGGTGCAATGTACAGGAAATGCCCAGGTCCAGATGACATTTCTGAGTTCAATAAGAAATATTCCAAATATTTTCCTCCTTGCTGCTTGCCTCAAAGAACCAATGCCTTATGGAAATGCGCCTCATCCCTGGAGAACAAGAGGCCTTCACAATAGTATTGTGCAAGAAAGGGGATAAGCTGGATTTGGCCAACTGGCGCCCCATTTCACTTACTAACACAGACACTAAACGTTTTACAAAAATCATGGCAAACTGTCTAGGGGTATTTACCTCTGCTCTCATTTCTCCCGAGAAATTTGGTTTCATTCCCAAGAGGTCTATTTGAGACAACATACACACCGTTACCAATGTCTGCCAATCCACAGCTTCTAGAGCACTTGATTTTTAGACCAGCAGAAGGCCTATGATAGAGTCAAATGGGATTACCTCAGAGCCTGCCTCCACAAGTTCCACCTCCCCATAGTTTCATTCATTTGGTGATGTTGCTCACGGAATCTGCCACAATGGCTGTGCGTGGCCCTGGCTTCCTCACAGATGTAGTTCGCCCTCAAAGGGGCCTACGCAAATGGGACCCTCTGAGTCCACTCTTGTATAACTACAGATTTGACCCATTTTTCCGCAATGTAAATGCCAGCCTTAATGGTGTCCATGTGAAAGGCCAAGCACCAGTCAAAAATTGGCATTTGCTTATGTTTGTGTGATTGGGGTGTCTAACAATCATGATGCACGCACGATTGAAGCTACTATCCAAGATTACTCCAGGTAAGTAATGCTGCACTTAACGCCTCCAAAACCAAAATTGTTCTACTTGGTCAGTATCAAGCCCGCTGATCCCAGCACTCCGTTTTATACCTGCTTCAACAATTTGCTCATAGAATCACTTTCCCTGAACACCCCACACCGTCCCACTTGTGCTCCACTTTGTGCTAAGCCCCACTGCTGACTCAGTCTGCCATTTGGGGGTGTGGCTAGAGGCGGGAGGGTACGCCTCAACAGTGATGGAGCATCATATTTTAGACAACTTTAGAAACACATAGCTTCCCTCAAAGCCCGCCAGACCTCCCTTACAGGCAGGGAAGTTCTAGACAACTCTATTATCTTTCTAAAGTTTGGTTTTGGGTCCACGCCATCACTTTTTCCCTTATTTCTTCAAGTCATTATACGCCCTTCTGCAAGGGTGGCTTTGGTTAGGCCGCCCACCACCAGTGCGCCTGGATGTCATGTTTGGCCCTCGCCATAGTGGTGGCATGAGCCTGCTCAACTATGAGGCCCACGCCGCCAAAATTCTTGGCACCTGGATCGCTGCAGTCTCCAACCCAACAGTATCATCTCAGCACTGGTCATATGCAGTCCTCTCCAACTTCTCCCGCTCCTTGGGCCTCAGCAATCCTAACCTCCCCCATTCTCTAAAGTACCTTGACTAATACACTTCTGATGCGGGCCCACATGGGACGTCACCCACTTCAAGAAAATTCTCCTTACGTGGAGCGCTGAGTGGAGAATTCACATCATTGTGCACACGGCCAGTGGGGGTGCCCTACATTTGGTTCACCCAGGAATATAAGGCCAAGCCATACTGAACGGAGTGATAACCATGAGATCCATTATCATAGCCAGGGTGGACTACCTGGACATGTTGGACATCCCCTACTCCCTTGATACCCAGAAAGCCATTTGGAAGTACGCCCACCTCACTCTTCTGCAGCTGCATATATGATCCCATGTGTGGCACTGCTTGAAACTGGTATACCATACTGCTGAGTGTTCTAACGCTTTGCACTCATCTTGTGTCATGTGTGGCCATATGGATCTTTGGTTCACCGCCTGGAAGAGTGCCCTCCTTCAAAAGCATTCTGGCGTGAGGTTCATCATCTTTTTCGACAGTATCAGCCACAGCTTTTCAGCCTATCTAAGTACATCTTCGCCTTGTCCTTGGTTTCTCCTATAACACCTTCCCTCCATGCCTTAGTGGTTGCAATCGCTATGTGGACTATCCACACAGTTTGTTTTGAATGCTATCTCAGGCTCTACTCCCACCCTCCAGGAAGCTGTTCACCAGTTCCAGTCAGACCTTGTGGACCACTTTAAAGCTTGGATGTTTGGGTGCCTACACCTCATCTCCGCCAGTTGAACTCATCCTGGTTTCCAGTTTGGTTCATTGCATCAAACCCCTTCCTACATATGTGCTCATTAGTAGCGCAAGCCCCTACACACGTAATCCCCTTCCTTTTCTTGGCGTTCCCATTGGCAACAGGAGATAGCGTTTTCTTCTATGAGGTGCCCTCCTCTCTCTGATGTTCGTTATATTAGTTTACTTATAAGAAATGTCTGTCCCCTGGTCAGCCTTCACCAAATAAAATTTAAATTCCCCAAATAAAATTTAAAAGTCATCTCATCCTGATTGGTGACAAAATAGTCACATAATTGGGTGTCTCATATAATCTTGCAACTTAAAGGTGAAAATTTTTCGAGGCCATTCCTAATTAGAATTTCAGCATACAGCTGATAGTATACAAAAAATGAAAATTGATATCAATAATATTATTAACATACCCATAGAGGGACGTAAGCAGGCCTCTTGATAGCATTAGTACTCCCTTTGAGGATGTCCATGTTTTAGTGCTATTTTGCCAAATAAAGGATCAACATACATACATCGATGAATCCCCCCCTCGGGTTGGGACCATCTAGTACTAAAAAAAAGGATCAACATACATATCCGCCTCTGTGCATGAAACTGAATTAAGATAAAACTGATGGTCAAACTAATATTTGCCGTTAAATCATGGGTTTTCCAAACTAAATAATTTAGCATAAATCCTAAACATCAAAGTAGCATTGATATTTGGGAGGGGCTCTAGCTACTAAAAGAAACTTAGTGTTAAACTATGCTAATAGATTGAAAAGGATCAAGGATCCATTAATGGGAGCAATTTGTCAGTATTGATGGGTTTCTCGAAGGATTTACTATTTATTAAGACAAAAAATATAGCAGGTGGCTTGGTGGAAGACGTGCTCAAAAGTTGGAGGGTAGTTTAAAACAGCGCCCTGAGGATGGTCAGTGTTTGTGCTAAGTCAAACTAAGAGATGAGATATACACTTGATTCTAGGGTGAAGGGCGCTTTGAGGTGATGCAGGGTTTTGACTTTCGTGCCAAAACTGACCACTAAGATGGAGAACACTTCAAGTTGGTGCATCTTCCTGATGACAAATGCCAAGCTTTCAAGGTGAGCTTTATCGTGTGTAATTTCAACATCAGTTTAGAGCTGTACACTGCAATTATGGCCTAATATTGGCTCTGGCTGGGCTTAGTGTGGCGCAACCAGATCTTGTTCTTCTTGAGCTGGTTGCCAATATACAGAATTATCTTCCTCACATTGAGGCGCTTTCTGATATATTAATCAACCTTCAGATTACTGGTGAGCAAGGCATTAAGGGTCAGCCACAATTGCTCAAATATATTGAGTGCTAAGTTATGAATGAGACGCTCATAATGTATCCATAGCTCTTGAACGTTTTTAGATATGTCACCATCCCATTGTTGGTACCAACTTCAAGCTGCTGCTCAAGTTTGCAGTGAAACGTTTCAACGTCACCCCTGGTAATGAGCATCTACTCAACGGCATCTTCAGTTTCCACTATAGAATCACCAGCTCAAAGCCTGGTTGGATACAGATTCACCTGATCTTGGGGTTAGTGTAATGTTCTTGTTGAGTTGCAAATTAAAGATGTGTTTTGAGCCTCCGCTATGTACTCATGGGCATCAACCTCATCAAATTGTTGATGCTATGGATTAAAGACTCCAAGAATAAGCAAGTTTATCACTAAGTTTTTTTTCTTATTGAGTAATTTATTGGCCTGGATGTCCGGATCTTCAGAAAATAAAGCAGATTTCTTATGGCGCTTCTTCATTTTTTTGGGTTTTATAATTAGCTGCTGATTAAACATGAGTTCTTGAAATAACATTATGGTTTTTGGTCTGAACAGGTACAAGGTAAGGATTTAAGTAGTAAAGGGAAATATTTTTTAATTTTTTTAAGTCAAGTTAAAATTTCAGCAAAGATGAAGGAATTTTAATTAAGATCTCACATTAATCAAGATGGCAGTTGGGAGATTTGGAATTAAACTTAATCAGGTTAATTCTTATTCTTTAAAGCATAAGTTGGATTGGCTTGGTATTTAAAGCCTTTGATACTGTGCCATTTTTTGAATGAGCGCCTCACTTTGGTTAACTTCTTAAAAAAATTTAATTTAACCTTGTTTACTAGCTTTAGCCTTTTCTCTCTGAGTAAATTGGTCCAAATAGTAATGAAGAATGCTGGCAATTTTAAGATTAAGTTGGTGTCTAAGTGTCAGACCCCTAAAACATATATTATTCATCTGAGATGGATTGGGGGTTTTGCCTCTTTGGCATTGACAGGAAACTGTAGAATAATAACGACTAAATAAGTAAATTATATAAAATAAATAGTATAGTAAAGGGGCAAAAATTGGTGTTGATGGCTCCAAAAATGTTGTCAGAGAGGCGAGGAGCTTTGGCGCAGGGATTTGTTAGAATCTAGAACTATTGGCCTCAAATTTCAAGACTAGCTTGAATGATTTTTTAGAAGTTAACTGCACAAGTTTAATATTTGCACAATCCACGCTGAATGATATATATGAGCAATAATAGTATGATGACTGTTATCTTTTAGATGGATAATTAACCATGGGTGGTCAAACGCTAAACTTGGAATAATCAACGAAGTATTGATTTGACACTTAGGGACTTCTTCCCTATTCCAGCTGAACTTAATCCTCTCTCAGAATCAGATGTTCTGGCCCCTAGTTCTCATCACGCTGAGTTGGCGGAGATTCACATCAAAGGTCTTATTCTCTTATAAGAATATCCGTTCCTTAATCTTTATACACACAAAAGGGTCCACAATTATTGTATAAAACAACAATAATTAACTGAAGATGATTAGACTTGGTGGCTAATTAGGGTTAGCTGGGGCTTCCGCATGGTGCAACTGGGGAAAGCCTGTGGAAACATAGTTGAGTAGCTAACACCAGAAACCAGAGAGGCACGTTGGTCGTGTCCTGTAGTGGCCTGAAAGAAGTGCGGGATGATAGTGATGACTGTGCTGACCTGTTCTTGCAGGTGTCTACCACTCCCTGAGGGGAGAATATGGGCAGGAAGGGGGTACAAGGCAGGCAAGGTGCCTGTCAAACGGTCTCCCCATGAGCTGGAATTGCGTGGGTGCGGACCCCAGGACAAGGGAGGGGCAATTCTGGTTGGCAGCGCTTTGGTGCACCTGCCTACAATAAATTCTGAGGTTTGCTGAATTGTCCTGAAGCTCGTCTAGCTGCCACTTCAGTCAGCATCAGCAGGCTGGTGGTGAAATGGATCAGTCAAGAAATTGATAGCAGATCCAAAAGGACTCCATGACTTTCTGGACAATAAGAGGCCAGAGAGCACAACACCACAAAAAAGCTGTTGACAATGGGGAGGGCTTCAGCTTTTCCCCCTCAGGGGCCTTAAGCCTGGGGGTCATTGGGGCTTTTCCCCCACAAGGGGGATGAGAGGCATATCGCCTGTTCTGGCTGGTGCAGCCAAGCTGCCCAGTACTTAAACAGGTCGGGCATATGTCAGTTTTAGGGGTAGCATGAGCTACTCCCAATCGCGGTCTGGCCCACATTTTAATTGGTGCTTAGATTTGCGAAGCCCTAATGTGGTGGGGGCAGTACCCCAGGCCTTCATCCCGCAATAGTTGCCAACACTAGGAGCCTCTTGGGGCTTTTTTAAACTCAAAGATGAATAGAAAAAATTTATATTATTTTGTGAACTGATCAAATTGAATCTACTTTATTAATTAAGGTACTAGGGAATTTATAGAGGGATTTGGTGCCTACTTCTCACTTGGCACCTCAGCTATGAAATGGAAGCCATTTCCGTTGATTTTCCTATGACGACTCTTCTAGTTATGGTCTTTTTAATCAGGTTGGGGATTTCTTCAATGGACATCCCAGAGACCTAAAATGAAAAGAGCCAAAAAGCGTGTCCCTTATGTTCCCTCTTGATCACAACAAACCAACCACATTTGGCTAGCGACTTGCTTAGGTAATGTGCTCTTTACTCATTATATCAGATTGTGAACTAACTGATTGATTCGCTAGTTGCAGGTGGCATCGCTCACCTCACAACTGTAAATTAAATTCCCAATCAGCTTATGAAGGAAATCAACCAATCCAAATTGGTATACCTCATAGTTAATCAGCAATCAACTATCAGGTGCCCCAAAACTTTGTTGGTACCTATACCTGATGAGATCTTAAGCATTTGTATAGATTGATCCTAACCAGATCTAGACACATCAATACACTAAAGCTCCTTATGCATTAATTTCCTGAAATTAAGGTTAACTGATAACTGATTCATCTTCTAGAAGATTTATCGCCTAGCAAAACAGCAGATAACCTAGGAAGCTGGAAGGTTGGCAAAAATTCCAACATGAACTATGAGAGAGCTGTGGCATTTGAGTTGGAAGTTTTATAATGTCAAAACAGCATGAGCTTTGGTGCAGGGAAACAGAGAGGGCTCTGTGGCAATTAAGTTGGCTATTTCATTATTGAAACAGCAGGTGCTTTGAATTAATGAAGCATAAAGGGCGCAAGGCATTTGATTTGGTATTTTTTGATCTTAAAACAAGCAAGGTGTGTAGTGCAAGGAAGCGGAGAGGGGACAGATGCATTTAAGCTGATTGTTTCATAGTTGGAGCAGTGAGGTGCGTCTGCACAGAGAAGCGGAGATAGCTCTATGGCATCTGGGTTTATTAAATTTGAATTAATTGTGTAAAATTTTGGAAAAAATTTTCCAGTTACTCTAAAATTGATATATCTGCTCCTTACATTGTTTAATTTTAAAAGATGGAGGGATAGTAAATGGTCTTAATTTTTAGCTTATATTAGTGACAGTATCTATAGCTTGGCATCTGAACTCTCTGATTATTTATCAAATAATCTGTTATTAGCTGTCCAATTATATGATATTATATTTCTTTTTAAAGCATTTATAGGCTGATTACAAGCCATTTTAGTTGATAGGTAACTTTATCTATTAGCTCTTGGTGAGACTGACAAAATCTGTTTGGGATACAGTTTTTTTGGTTATGGATTGGACCCTTTTGTGTACACTCATAATTTTTATCATCTAAATAATCCAACTTTGCAAAATTATGTCTTTTCTGGGTAGCATCATATGCTTACCTGGCTAAAAACACTAGTTTTGTAATCTGGTATTATTTGTTGATAGCTGGCTCTTATAAAGCTAAAAAGCTTATTATTTTTAGTATTGTCAACAAACTTCTTAGTGGAATATCTCGTCACTAATGCAATAACTAATCACTTTAGCTCTTCTTAGTGGAATGCTTCCCTTGCTATAGAAAATGCTTTTCAAAAGCTAATTAAAATTTAACCTATTATATGTAGGCTTAAAGTCCTTATTGAACGTTAACTTATAATAGACTTTTTATATAGAGGAATAAATTTTTTGTCTAAAAAATGGATGGTTCTGAAGATAATATACGAGAAAATTCAATACTTTAATTAATATAGGGATATTTTAGGTTAAGCTCTGGAAGTAGACTAGTATAATGAGTCCTAGTTTGATATTAAGAAGCTAATAGATGTAGGAGAATAAATTATAGTTTATTGTGGCAACTGATCAAGGCGATCCCGAAGACTTCTCCCCATTGGTTGTTGCTATCACAATGATAAACATATTGTCACGCTGATTCAACCAATAGTCATGGAGTGCAGAGAAGGTTTATTTCAAAATGTATCTAGCTGTGAATTTGGCGTAATTATCTGTTTGATGCTTTTTAGATTGAGGGTAACAATTTTGGGACGTAAGCCCATAGATTATTGGTTAAGAAAAAAAAAGTAAAATTAATACATACTTTTTAACCTAATATTGAGGCTTCACCATTACTAGGGCGAGGCCTGACAGCTTGCTTCAAAGAATTTTGACAAAACTATTTCTAGGTTTTTTGGGACCAACAAATATATCTACATAATTTTCTTGGTAATTTACATTCCCCATAGTAAAGAAAGTCTGAATGACGGTTTGGATGTTTCTCCTCTTACCAGATTTGTTCAGTTTTATAGGAATTTGTTTAATGATAATTAATCAAGCTATTATGCTCAGACAGGACGCAATTCCATTTCCAATATTATTAAAAAATGCAGGGGAACGAAATAACAGGAGCAGAAGGCGCCAAAGTAGCGAATGTAGATGTTTCTAGGGCAGCGCTAGTAGCCTGGGGTGAGGTTTTGGCATATTGAGATGGTAAAGACATTTTTAAGTTTGTCCTCTTATGAAAAGCAAATCAATAATGCCACCTCATCATCTATGATTACAGAAGAAAGCTAGATAATTAGCCTAAATAGGAAAAGACTGACTGAGGGATGATCTCTGAGACAAACTTCTTTACATTTATTAAGTATAGCTTTGGAATCTGGTGAACTTAGTACAACTTAATAAATAATAAGCAATACTTCATTAAGAACTGTTGTTCAGTGTGATCACATTTTAGTTAAAACTTGAAAACAAGACATCAAGTCCTTTTTATTCTCGTCCTTGAGACTGAATAGGATAAGCAGGGAGTCAATCTCCTGGCAAAGAGTATATATGGATTCTACTGGACCCTCCATATAGGAAACAAGTGTCACACATCATACACGCCAATGAAAAACTTACATTCTATTAAGGGTACTCATATATCCAAAACAACATCTATAGATTTCACAGAATTGCCGTTATGATGGTTTGCAAATAGGATATGAGGGACAAGTGAGGTAGATACTGATCTTTAAACATCAGCCTTATTCTGACCACCAGGATGTATTTGATAGTAATCACGCCCATTCCTCTAGCACTGAAGTGAGACTGGTTAGATTGGTTGAAGCGGCTGTATAGACAATCCTGGGTAGAGATTGGACTCAAAAATGGTCTGGACTGGGTGTCAAAATCTGAGGATCTTTTGCTTGAAAGGTGTTATACTGTACATCTATTTGGGCCAAAGTTCCGATGTTTGATCTTTGATAGTGTCTGTAGTTTATGGTGTTCAGACCGTTTAAAACTCACTAGGACTATTAACTTCACCTCAACTCTTCCAGCCAATTTCAGGCATAATTATATTTTGTATTTGGAAACTTATTCCAAGGCAGGATTTAATATAAACTGGGGGTTTGGTCCTTCCAGTTTGTTGACACTTCTCCAAGGTTAGGATTCAGATAAAAACCAAAAAAAGGATATAATGAATAAGACTTTTATTACAAGCTATTTATTAGATAATGTTCATTAGGCCAGGCGCCAGTATTTATATCTCTAGGAATTCTCCTGGCCACATTCCAGCACAATTTAACAACAGCTATTTTACCACCTCAGTTCGGCCTACAACTGAAACCTTTTCTTAGGTTCATTGGTGGCAAAATACTCTCAAACAAAAGAGTATCTCAAGTACAAAATTGCGATAAAAGCATGCAAATTTGTCCTAAGAACTTCTGGATTTCAGTTTTGTCATACTGCTGACTAAATACACCTTCTGTGAAATTTTGGCATCAATTGAACTAAATGATGCACCCCTATTCAGGACGTCAGCAGGCCTCTTCCTCAATAGCACTAGGTAACCCTTTCTGGCGGTCCATGCAAGTGCCATTGTACCAAATATGCAGATTGACATAAAAATTTCTCCCTAAGGCGGAAAATGATTATGTTTTTCATTCATTTGAAGTCCATGGGATTTTCAGACGTTAACTTTGGGTCATCCCCAAATTATTTTGTATACAATTAACTTGATCGTGTTCTTGATAATTGGGACCAATTGCCAAAATTTGATGCATAGGAAATTGGCCATAATATGTGAGCATATTCAGGCCAAGTACTCTGCTTAAATACTTGATCAAATTATCATTGAGATATTCAGTCCAAATTGTATGATTGTAATAGGCTTTGAGGTGAGAATATAGATATTAGCTCAAGCGTTAAAAGGGTAATTGGCCTGATCTGGTGGTTGTTGAAGGTTTATTTTTGAGTCAACAATCAGAATCTGACATTTTCCCCTCTTGAATCAAACATAAGCCTAAGGTTCCCAATTAGCCTATGTTGGTCTTTCACATCAGCCCAAACGCCTGATGAGAATGGAGTTGGTTTTTCTATTTGGTAATTTTGGCTAGAACGGCCAATGAGTCTGAGAATGATGGCCCAAATGACAGTTGAGTCTGAAGTTGGATCCTCTCCCCAACCTCAAGTGTGAACTAAAATATTAATTAGAATAAAACTATTATATAAGTATTTTTTGTTTTTGTTTTTCAGTTTTAGTTTTAGTTTTGTTTTTTGTGTTTTTATGTTTTTCTTTTTTCAATTTTTTCTTTTCTTAATTGGACCACTTATTAAGCCTTCTTAGGAATTTTCATGGACTTGGTTGTATATATGGCTGGTCCTAATATCCTTGATTGTGTATATGAACTTAGACGTTTTCTCAATCACTTTGAATGGCCCAACCCAGATGCATTTTAACTTTTTCATTCAGCAAGATCCGTGGGCGTTGCAAATAGAACTTCGTTGTTAACTTCAAATTTGGCCAGTGTATAGCGATTCTCTAAGCCTTTTTGATGTCAGGCCTTTTTCTTGGCAAAACTGTTGTCAAAGGTTTGAGCTTGTAGTTTGATTAAGGCATCTGTAAGCTTCTCAAAATACTGAGGGTAAGGGTTCTTTCCAGGATCCTCTAGGGCCAAATATAGCAGCGTTGGTAGGGATGGGTGTCTACCGTATAATGCTTAAAAATGGAGACATCCTAGTTGATGAATGGTAGAAGATATTGTAGGCCAAGACTGCCAAACTTAGATATGTACTCCATTCATATGGTTTGGCCAATATTAATTTCTGGAGAATGTTCACCAACGTCCCATTTGCACTCTCAACAGTCCCATTGGTTTAAGGGTGATAGGGAGCAGAAAGCACATTTCATACCCATTAGTTGGTTGAGCTTGGCAAGGACATTGGTGGTAAAGTAGGTTCTGTTATCAGTCCAAATAACCTGAGGGCATCCATGTTTTTGGATAATGTTTTCAAGTATGAACTTGGAGGTGGTTGCAGCTCCAGCTTTCCAAATAGCCTTGGCCTCAACCCAATTAGTCAAGTGGTTGATGGCTACAATTATGTACTTGGCCTTAATATTGCTTGTTGGAAGTGGGCTGACAACGTCAATAGATATAGTGTGCCAGGCAAACTTGCGCCGAACAAGCTGGTAAGATGTGATCTTTGGAATGGTTTTTTGCCTTGGCACTCTGCACATCATTCTAGCGTTTCTTGGATGTCAAAATGCATTTACTCCAAGTAGTAGAATTGCTTCAGATGCTCTTTTGTCTTCTTGAATCCGCCATGCCCTACGGCCTTATGCGCTGCCATTATTAGGTCTGTTTGTGCTAATGGTCTTGGGAAAATAAACTTTTTGTCCTTGACGATCTTGTAAAGCATACTGTTCTAAATAGTTGTATTTTTTCATAGATCCGATAATACGTTTTAAATGGATTTGAGGGTCATCCTGATACTCTCTGCTGATCATTTTCATAAACAACTCATCAGCGGCCCAACTAAGTGTTGCGATGGTAGGTAGTTGGGATAATCAGTCAGCGTATTGGTGTTTTGTGCCAGCCTAATGCTCAATGGTGTAGTCATAGGCTTGAAGCTTTAATGCCCAGTGGGCTAATCAGTCCTCAGGTTCTCTTAAGTTATTCAACCATCTTAGGGAAGCATGATTGGTAACAACTTTGAAATGAGTACCATGAAGGTAGACCCAAAATTGCTTGTAAGCATATAAGACAGCTAAGCATTCTCGTTCCATCAATGTGTAGTTCCTTTTGTGAACATTTAAGGTCTGACTATTAAAGGCAACTGGATATCCTTCACCATCTTCTCCAACTTGGGATAACATGGCCCCCACTGCTGTTTGGGATGCATCAGTTTGGACAATAAATTTGCAATCAAAGTCTGGGTACCAAAGAACAGGCGCGCTTAATAGGGCTGATTGGAGTTGGTCAAATGCATCCTGACAAGCTGGAATCCAGTCAAATGGGGCCTTATCTTTTAAGCAGATAGAAAACCGGCTCTCCAAGTTGTGTGAAGTCGGTGATAAATTGGCAATAGTACCTAATAATGCCTAGGAATACTTGAATATTGTTCTTGGATTGAGGCCATTTCATTTTGAAGATGGCATCCAACTTAGAGGGCTGGGGCCAAAGACCTACTTTATCAATCACAAATCCTAGGTATTCCAGTTGGTCTTTAGAAAATGATATTATTCTGGGCTTGATTTTTAAGTTTGCAGCAGCTAGCCTTTTTAAAACCTCCTATAAGTGTTCCTGGTGGTCATCAAAAGTGCGGCTGAAAACGTTGATATTGCCAAGGTACACTAGTACACATGACAATTTAAAATGTCCCAGGATTGTGTCCATTGCCTGTTGGAATGTGGCCATGGCGTTGTAAAGCCCTTGAGGCATTCTCGTCAGCTGGAATAGGCCCACTTGGGTTATGATTGCAAATTTCTCATGCTCCTCTTTGTTAAGATCAATTTGCCAATATCTGCTGATAAGATCCATTGCCGAGAAGAATCTTGCGCCAACTAGCCTATCCAAGGCAGCATCAATTTGTGGCAGTGGGTACAAGTCCTTCTTTCTGATGTTGTTTAACTTCTGATAGTCAATGACTACTTGGTTGCTTTCATCCTTCTTCTTCACTATTAAAAAGATACCTCCATGGACTTTTTAAAGGGACTATCATGCCACAATCAAGGAGTTTCTTAATCTCCTTTAATACTTTTTCTTCTGATAATTTTGAGCATCTAATTGGGCGTAATCAAATAGGTTTATGATCTCCAGTATCGATTTTGTGGGTAACACCATTAGCACAACCCAAGTCAAAATCACCTTATGCAAATATATCCCAGTATTTAGAGAGTAACTTCTGAGCTTGGCTTTTCTTAGTGTTGGTCAGGTTGCTTAAATCGGCCATAGGAACAACATTATTTATGCTGAGTTGGTCCTTATTATTATAGCCCTAATTTGAAAAAAGTTCCAAACTCATGGAATGAATGAATTTCCATGGTAGGGAACAGATGCAGAAAATCAATTATTTAATGCCACCTGATGGAAATGGGCTTATTTTGCAGTTTTGCACATAAGATATGTATTTCTTTATGGCCCAGAATGATAACACCAGGGGCAATGTTTGGTTTGAATCGAGATTTAGAGCATGGTTGATATATTTCACTGTAAAGTCCTTCCAAGATATTAATTGTTATTCCCATTATGATGATTACTTGTTCTCCAGATGATATAGTGATGGTCTGATTAATCAAATTGTAATGCCATTTGAATCATTAATCTGAACGAGAAATGGTTTTATCTTTGACTGAGCTTTAGAATATTCAATTAAGATGACTCCATCTTTGTAGGCCAGATTTATGAATAGGCTGGGTTTCTTTTTCTCAACTGCCTTATCACAGTTATAGTAAAGTTGAATAGTCTGGCCAAGAATGGTGAGAGTATCATCCTTATGATTGGTAAAAACTCCATATCTCCTTAGGAAATCAGTCACAATTAAGATATCATAGTTTGTATATGGCAATACTATAGCAGGTGCTGTTACTACCATGGATCCAAATCTGAGTGGTAGGGTACTGTAGGCGCCCAGCGATTTGGTTGTATGTGCTCCAGCGGTTCCATATTCCTGACAGTAGGTAACATCAGGCGCAATTTTCAGTTTTTTAACCAAATTTTTAATGACTATATTGATAGGAGCGCAACTATCAACAATGGCCCAAACATGCACTTTTTTTATTTCTATGTCCACATAAGTACATTCAGAGTAGTTTTCAGAGTTGTTTATTTTGTGAATGCTGTGACTGTTACCCAATTCTAGGTGTGATTTCAGACTTGAGTATATATCTGGGAAGTTATCAGCTAAGTTCTTCATGGGAATAGCTACTTTAATGTTGTTAAGCTTAGGTAAATCTGTTGAACATCAGGGTTGTAGGTCCAAACTCTGATCAATAATCTGCTTCACGTAAGGTTTTGATACCTCTGCTCAGGCTTCATTGGTTATTTTCAAGGGTTTAGTTGTTTTTGCTGTGGCCTGAGTAGTGACCATCAAGATATTATTAGCCCCAACATAGTTGAGGTTATTTTCAGCACCATCTTTGGCCCTAAAGAGCTTATCAGGGTCAGGTGGAATGGTTTGAAAATCGGCGGAGATAGAGCATTCCGCCTCTACTCCACCTGCTCTTTTCCCGCCTCACTGTTGCTGTTAATTTCTATAGAAAAGTTGACCCCAGGTTTTTGTTGGACCATCTGTAGCATTGTCTACCAAAAGCCCTATTTGACCACATTTGTAGCATGTAATCGGCCTTGTTTGCTGTTTTTTCTCGAATTTTTGGTTCATATTTTAAAAATTTTCCCCTGATCAGACATAGTGTTTTTTGGGCCCGAAAATTGTAATTTTTGCTGATCTTTGGCCCAATTAGGTGTGTTGAAAGTATGGGAACAGCTTCTCAAGTGATTGGTAAGCTCTTGGATTCCCAAGATTCCATTGAATGCAGACAACATGACATTGTGCAGTTCACAGAAGGGCATAATCGCGTGCTCCAATGCAATCTTGGCGTCAAACTTATTTGTTGCATTGCACACACACAGAACTTGTGCCTTATGGAAGAATCTATCCACAAAGTCTTAATAGTTTCATTCTGTTTGAATTCGATATTAAAAGCTACTTTTTTGGGTTTCTAGTTTCTCAGGACCTCCAATTTGTTTTTTATTGCAGTTTTGGCATCCATATAGGACCAATCGTCGCCTAAATATGACATAATGAGGCTACAGCTATGGGCATTGAGTAAGTTAATCAGTGCTGATCCTTTTGCATGGTCTAATGCTCCTCTCATTGTTTTTAAAAATAACTTGAGGAAAGAGTGAACGTTTCCATCCTTATCAAACTTTGTTAAATTCAATGGTTAGAAGTCATCTCGCCCTGTTGGGGGAACAGGGGTTGTATCTCTTCTTGAACGTCTTGGTGTATCATCGCTCATAATTGGCCCTCTTTCCCGTTGGGAAGTATCTGGAGTCAGTATTGCTTCCAATACTCTAGGCTTAGAACGGATGTTCAAAATATCAGTTTCTACATTGGTTCAATTTCCAATGATTTGGTTTCAGGATATTGCTCTGAACTACTGGGTTCTGATGCGTGAATTTGGACCTTAGTATTTTTAAGCTGTTTTCTGGCCGAATGGACAGAGCTTTTTCCCATTTTTCTTTTGTCAAAGCTTGGTGAGCATCTGCCACTTTGTTTTTAGAGGTCGACATGCTTTTCTTTGAATCAAGCTTGATTGAGTTATGCTTTTAATGTCTTTACCCTTACTATCTACTCAGGAATTTGCAGTTAATAATTGCATTCTGAGTTCCAAAATTTCCAGAGTAATTTCAGTGTTTCTGGCCTGCAATCTCGACACAACCATCTAAATTTTTGAAAATTCCTTGTTGTTTAAGGCATCATCCTCATCCCTATTAGGGACGACAGGTTTTTCTACATGAGCTCCCCCCACTTTGACAATATTATGGGTGTAGGAGGTACCAGATGCGGAGCTTTGTTGACTAAGAAATAAAACAAGATGACCTTATCTCTAGTTTCTATCTCGGTGTTGCTGTTTTGTCTGGCCAAATCTGCCAGGAATTGGTTACTGTAATCCATTTTGAAGAGTGTCACAGGTTTTGAGTGAGCACCAGTTGTAAAAAGCTAGGGATTGCTCGCTTGGAAATTGGTATCCTGCACGTCTATTTAGGCCAAGTTCCAATGGTTGATCCTCAATAGTGCCTGTAGTTTATGGTATTTGGGCCATTTAAAAAACACAAGGCCTATTAAATTTGCTTCAACTCTTCCAGCTGATTTCAGGTATAATTTTTCCTTTCATATTCAGGAACTTATTCCAAGGCAGGATTTAATAAAAACTGGGGATTTGGTCCTTCCATTCTGTTGATACTTCTCCAAGGTTAGGATTTAGATAAAAACCAGGAAAAGGATAAAATAAATAAGACTTTTATTGCAAGCTATTTATTAGATAATGTTCATTAGGCCAGGCGCCAGTAATAATACCTCTAGGGCATCTCCTGGTCACATTCCAGCACAATTTAACAACAGCTATTTTTCCACCTCAGTTCAGCCTACAACTGAAAACTTTTTTAAGTTCATTGGTGGCAAAATATTCTCAAAATTTGGAGGATTTCAGGTACAAAAATTGCGATAAAAGCATGTAAAATTGTCCTAAGATCTGTATTTCAGTTTTGTCATACTTCTGACAAAATATGCCTTCTGTGAAATTTTTGCATCAATTGAAGTAAATGACGCACCCCTAATCAGGACGTCAGCAGGCCTCTTCCTCAATAGCACTAGGTAACCCCTTTCAGGCAGTCCACACAAATGTTATCTGCTGATTACATGGATTGGCATACAAATTTTGCCATAAGGCGGAAAATGATTATGTTTTTCATTTGTCTGAAGTCCACGGGATTTTCAGATTTTAACTTTGGGTCATCCCCAAATTACTTTGGAATTGATTAAGTTGATTGTATTCTCTATAATCGGGACCAATTGGCAAGATATGATACATAGGAAATTTGCCATAATATGCAAGCATATTCAGGCGATTACTGTTGAATTTTTGGTCTATTAATGATGGCTGGTTCTTCTTATGCGGTAAGGCGGAGTTTTGAACATCTATTGTATGAAGACAACAGACCAGACGGTGACTAAAGTTAAGATAAAACTCCTTGGTAATTCTACTTGAAGTTGTATTCTTCTGTCATTACATAGATGATAGCATGCTGCCCTGATCTTCCTGATCCTAAGTAAATCTTTGACTTAATACAACGTAAAGTATTAATACTAAAAGCTTATAAATTAAATTATATAACTGCAGGAATATTTGATGATCAATATTTGATTATATTTATTACTATGAAGTTGGGATAATTTATAGGGTTTGATGTTCACCACATCTTACCCATGACGCCTCAATTTCTATGGCACTTGGCCAGAGAAAATAACGAGTTTGTTGGAGGGTCTACAATCTATTCAACTTGATGCATCCCAAATATCTCAGTTGATCTCAAACTTAAAATTATACTCAAGACAGTGTTTCTAATGCGTCTGCAATTAACTGAACTGATACTCATCTCAAGCAATCAGAAGCGCATACTAAGGCAATTCATACCACTAATTAGCAATTAATTTGATTGAAAACTTGATTGACATTGAAAACTAATTTTGACATAGACCAACAAAGCCCACGTGCATGGGTCATTTAGTTGGCTATTATTTTTATTATTTGAGGTGGGTCGACCTTGGGACAAATATACCACACTGAGAATGTTTTCTAGCCAGTACAGGTTTTGAACTCAAAACCTGCACTAGGGGTGGAAGTAGTTTTACCCACTCAGCTAACCACCCTTAGTTGGCTATTATTTTAGGTCTGACTAAACCAACAAAGCCCCCATGCCCATGTCATCATAGTCATATTATTAAGTGGAATCGCTAGGCCACAAATCTTAAGCTGTACATAAGCTCAAAATATTCCTGATCTAAGAGGGTGGAAGGCGAGTCAGTAAGGGTGTACAGCTACCAACCTGAAGGTTGCAGGTTTGATTCCTGCCCTTCGCACATCAATTGGGGTGCCAGCCAAAGGAAGCTATTGGCGGTTAGTAGGTCTAATAACACGAAAACCTTACCCATGACATAACCAGAAACATTTGAGTCCCAATCTGGAGGTGGAAAAACTTTCTTTGATGGAGTTGACCCTGTTCAGGCTTCATGTCATTTCTTTCTTTTGGTAATGCATGTTCCCTGGTCAGCTTGCCTCGGTTAAATAAAAATAAAAAATATTCCTGATCTATATCACTGATATCTGATATAATTCATAATAAATTAAGCTCATTAACATTATTATGTCCCTATCAAATATCCAACTATTAGATTCAGTCAACAAGTCAACAAGTACTCTGCTTAAATACTTGATCAAATTATCATTGAGATATTCAGCTGGAATTGTATGATTGCAATAGGCTTTGAGGTGAGAATATAGGTGTTAGCTCAAGTGTTGAAAGGATAATCAGCCCAATCTGATGGTTGTCAAAGGTTTTTTTAGAGTCAACCACCAGAATCTGACACTGGGCTTGCATCTGATTACAGGGCACGGTCATCATATCTTTGATTCTGATTCTGTTATTATCTTATTTGACATTTGATTCTAGTGAGATGTTTTCTAAAATTAAGTCTTTGGTAAGATGGATCAAATTAAAATTCAAGATGTTCAAATCTGTTCAGTAATCAGAATGCATATAATTTTGGGTAATAAATAGATGTGACAACTCTTTAAAATAAGTTCCTCATTTTTCCTCTCTGAGGGATAATAACACTGAGAACTTTAAGTAAAAGGCCACTGTCATTATGGAGACTGTTGAGTGAGAGCCTACATAGATTGCAGCTTTCAATAGAGTTTGCAAGATCTTTTAGACTTTATAAATTTTAAAGTTTCTGGATTTAAAACTTAGAGATTTAATAGATTTAAATAACCTAAAACTCTACAATAGGCAAAGTGCTTGGATTAAATAATGGTTTATGGAGGTGGGGAGAGGGGAATAATCTTGAAAATTGCTATGTAATAAAAGGACAAGGATCTTCAAAAATCGCTGAGAACTTGCACGCAGTCATTACTTATTATTCTTCTCTTTGAACCTTTGAAACAGCATATGACTTTTGTAGTTCTTTAGCTTAATCTTCTCCAATTTTTGTGGGGACCAACAATTGCGGCTAAAACTCCTTGGAGGTTGGCTCATTTATAAATTTGTTTTTATAGCAACTTCAGATACTTAATTTAAATTCTTAAGGTTTAACATTGATTGATCACAATAATTCCACCTCTTTTGGGGATTTAATCACAATCTGATGATTCTCTTTTCCAGATTATTGGTATACACTTTCAATTTCTGATAAATATGCCTTGGCGGAATTGGTGATAATAAAGGAGTCAGGATACCCATCAGTCGAGTGTTGAGGTGAATCTGACTGGGCAACCATTGCTCATCAAGAGTGTGTCCAAGCACATTATTTTCTCTAGTGGTAGTGCTTGAGGTCTTTTCTTTTCTTGTATTAAGGATGCAGCGTCTTGTACAACCAAATGGCTGCAGAAGGGACCCTTACAACAAGGCCATCAATGCAGCGACAGTTTTCCTCTATAAGTATTAATGTTTCAGTAGCTCTTACATCATGTAGCTCCCAAATATCTAATAGTAAATTTGCTAGGCCTCAGGGTCGTCCACTTTAGCATACAAGTTAATAGAATGCATAGTTAAAAGCAGGTATACAGGGTTGCTGAAGGTGTCCCCTTGATGTGGGTATCAAATGATGAAACTAATTATTTGGAGTCATTTTAAAATTCGCTGTTTGGTTTGCACATTTAATAGATTTTCTGTATGACAACAATATAAGATAAACAGGAAATTGACTACAAAAGTTGTTGCCGCAAGGTTTTTACTATAAAAATAAACAAACACTACAGTATTAAATACTAAAAGTTGCAGAAGAGCTCACAGGTTATATTGTTTTTAGTCATTTTAAGTTTTTTAGCAGCAACCAATAAATACAAAAGGTCCTACTCATTTTTAATCCCCTCTCTATGAAGCTCTTATAAAATTATAACCTGTTGGTTCCAAATACTTGTTAACTAAACTGCACTTAGAAGTACTGGGCGTCTTCATAGTTGTTATTGAAAACAGGGAGACATAGCATAAATATATGACATCATGAAGGGCTAAGATTAATGATAATTAAACTAGATAGCAACATTTTAAGCTGATGCGGGGGAAAGACAAATTAAGAAACTAAAAAATATAATGTCACATTTTCAGAGGTGCTGTTGCAAAAGTTTATAGAAATAAGTATGCAACTTGATTTTTTATGGTTATAGGAACACAGTGGTTTAAAGTTACTTTGATTTGGGACCTGTTGCTGGCAGAGTAACAAGATATCTTTATACTTTTGCTATTATCTATTATAAAGGCTCAAACCTTGGACAAAGAAAGCTTGAAGAATGTTAAAGTCAATTCTTCTTCTCTACCAATACATTGATCGCCAATGGTAATTTACTGTAGCCATTTCCCATTTACAAAAATTTAAACAATGAGAGATCCATAATCCCTTAAATCTAAGGATTTAAAGAGACCACCAATAATTTTTCAAAAGACTACTCTTGCACATAAGAAATCATCTCGACCTTCTTCAGTTTCTTGAAGCTTGGATAAATCCTATTTTTTTGGTCCTAAAGGGAACATCCCATACTTGATAAAACGCAGTTCCCTATATATATCAAAAGGTTCAAATATAACATATATCATCTTGCTTGTTTTATAAGTACTAGTGGTGTCCAACCAAAAGAGGGGGAGCATCCACGAATATTTACTTTGCAGGTGCCAAAAAAAAACTGAGATACAAATCTTAATATGTTGCCTTGATGTTGGGCCTAAGCATTCATGTTAAAGGGGAGGATCAGGGGAATTAACATCCAGCGCAAGTTTCTTCAGATGTCAGGCAAAGGTGGAAAAAATGGGGATCATAACGTTAGCAGTATGGGACATAAGGAGAGGTAATAAGGAGGATTGTTCTTATTAATAAGAACTGTGGTCTGCATCACCTCAATGTATTAGATCAGCTGGTGCTCCGCAAAAAATTGAGTTTAGGCAAACAAGTAAATTATCTTGACGAAATAGTAAGTTTGAAGGTAGTTGGAATTAAAAGGTAAATATCTCGCCATGTCAATGCATGCTTGGCCTGCAACAAATGTGAGATATTTTATATTTTATTAGCCTATCATGGAGATTAAGTAGGAATTAGGTAGAGGAATACCTTTAAAGTGATTCTATTGCTGCATGGTGGGATTGGCGGAGGAGGGTGTTGACAAAAGCTGTTTCTTCTTTGACAGCATATTATGTTTGATTTATATAAGGGTACGCCCTTTAGGGTTGAGACAGTGGTGGGGAGTTAGTTCTAGCTTAATTGGTAATAATTTAGCCATCTAAATTGAAGTAATTTTTTAAGCCTAGTCTTCGTCAACAACCCACACAAGAGCATCTAATGAATTAAAATTGGCCAATGCTAGGCCTTCAACAGGAGTATAGTGGGTATAGGAAGAGGCTGTTTGATCACTTGAGATTGACCAAGGCATTTTTACTTTCGCCTGAGCAGCAATATGCTTAGGTATACTCCAAAAATTTGAACTATGGTTGGGAGGAGTGGCTGTAGCAGCGTTTAAAGTGGTCAAGGGTGGGGGATGGAAGATGATCCCTACTTAAGAAATCTAGGCGCAACATAGGCTGAGGGAGCAGTAGAGGAAATCTGGATGAAGAGCGCAGTTGTGGCCAGCAAAGGGCACTTGTATTTTGGTGATTGAGACTAAAAAACAAGGTATAGATGGCGCGGCAACTTTCAACATGTGCCCATAATAGGACAAGAGGCGGATCTGCATATGTTGCAGGGAAGTATCATAATATGGTTGTCACAAAAGAAAGTTCCAATCATTGTATGATTTTAATGTCCCATGAGATGATTGGTGCCTTTGGAAACCACAAACTATAACAAAAAACAACGCTTTAGGCCGCCAAACCCTCTAATATTTAATGGCGGAGGCATTAAAGAGTGGTGGGAGGGCAGCCAGTAAACTGAACCATAAGTGTGGCTTCATACAGAAGACAAGTTTAAATGGTTGAGATAGAGTTTATTTCTATAACCTGAAGGCAGCTATACTACCGCCATGGCTTGTGCTTCATAAGAGAATCTGAGCTCAAATTACCCCTTGAAGGGGCAGAAATCTAGGAATCTGGCGGTCTTATAAAACTGTGGCCATCTCAGTGATGGCCACGCAGTGTAGGGAAAGAGGTTCTCATACTTGGCCCAAATGCTGAGACGCTAGTTGCTTTAAGGAAGAACCAGGGGCTTTGAAGCACCACCTTGGAGCATGCAAGATGGTGGGCTAGGTCCAAAGGCGGCACATAGTGGCCAGAAGTATTTATAAGGCTAGCTGATCCAGTCCAGCACATTTTGGCAGTTGTTAAAAAACTCCAGGACGTGGAGCACCACCGCCCCATGTTGGGGTATCAGGCATCAATAGCTTCAATATAGGCTTGAAGCAGCGTGGTCAAAAAGGTTATTTGAGGTAATTTCTTTAACATTTTATGTTTGAATAAGTGTTTAGAAAAAGAAAAGCAACATTTTCATTTACTAATATATAACCTTCCTATTCATAGTACTTTTACTGCGGCTATTTAGAAATGCTTTTCCAAGACAATAGTTCTGTCACCTTGCTGTAATTACAAAACTACGTCCAACTCAAAGCATCCTGAATCCTGTTCTTTCACTTGGCCCTGTCTATCAAAATTGCTAGCAGAAAACTGGTGCTCACTGCGAGCTTTTTTATGTTGCAACTAAAGAGTGAGGATGCACAAGAAAATGGAAGTTACTCTAGATTAATAAACCTCCCTGTATAATAGGAATCAAAGAATAACTCATATTATCAACAATGCTCATTTTGTATTAGACGTGCCTGTCCAATATAACCTAAGTTTTTGGCTAAGTACTTAAGAGACGTGCCCTTGTTTTTCTAAGCTAATATCAGATAAGAATCACCATGATTGGACCAACCATATAGAAAACTACTCTATGTTCTACTTATATTGGAAGGAATTCTCTAGTTGGGTTAGCAACAGCAGTCCCCTCCACTATAAGGGACATTTAGTTCTCCTCCTAGTTTACATGCCCCTGAAGTGAGAACAAGAGAAGATAAGTGATTTTGGAGCTTTGTAACCCTGATTTTTACCACATTATGCAGATTTTAGGGCTACACCATCAAGAGATACTGCAACAATTTGGGACTGATCTATTATTTAAATTCACCCACCTATGATCTTTACTAATCTTCTACCTCCTTCACATATGAAGACCTATGTTCAATTCCTAAAATTGGT
This sequence comes from Massospora cicadina, assembly GCA_022478985.1. Lineage (NCBI taxonomy): Eukaryota > Fungi > Entomophthoromycota > Entomophthoromycetes > Entomophthorales > Entomophthoraceae > Massospora > Massospora cicadina. The sequence continues at coordinate 60,874 of JAKSZP010009431.1, read as the reverse complement.
GTTTATCCACTGAGGTCTGTTGCCAGATGGCTTTAGCGGATATTGGGACCATTGCATACCTGCAGAGTCAGTTTATAGATCAAGTGAACGCCACTGTCTCTGAAGCTCATCTTCAGGCAGGACATAACTTTGCATTGCTCTTGATTGTATTTTCTGACATTAAAGGACAATATAATGATTTTCAAACAATTTTGAAGCCTTATTACAAGCACTACCAGGGGCGCAAGGTCCTGCTGCTCTTAAGGCCCCCCAGGCTAATAAGGGCTCTTGGCTACGGAGGCCATTGGGACTCATGGACCTCAAATTTTATGGTCTCCCTGGCCCCATGATCAATGGAGCTACTGGTGCCTCAGAAGACATCAGCCTTCCTAAGTGCCGTGGCTATCTGAGGTCATTGGCCCTCCTGGGACACCTGGATTGACAGGATTTATCCTATAAGGGGAAGCTGGGCCTCCTGTGCCTCCAAGTTCTCCTGGACCTCCTGTAATACCATATAACTTGAGCCAGAAGATGATGCTTCAGAATTTTTATAGAATAAAAACTAAGACCAATTCACTTATTTAAAATCCCAGGTCAAGGCTGCAGTTCACAGCTGTCTCATAAAATTCAAAGGCAAATACTTGACCTGACTATACTTTTTATACTTAGCAGATGAGATCATGAATGTCATTAGTTTCTCTTATGGGCGTATAGTGGCTGATTAAGTTGCATCAAAGATTATTTTATCCAACTTACCAGTTAAGTCAAGGCCATTAAGGCTGAACATACACCATTAAGGCATTTTTAGCTTCCCCATGATAATTTAAGGAGAAACTTGCACAGAAAACACCTTTACCTTCTCAATGAGTCCGTGGATGGAGTTAAAGGATGGTGTGAATATTTTACAGCTCAACTTGACAAATGCAACTTAAAAAAGTACAACACTGAAGCCTCAATTTCAGCATCTCCCATAGTACCTGGGACTAACGTTTTTATACTCCTGAATCTACTAACTTTAAAAATTATTAATTAAGATTATGATGTTCCTGATGGAGTTAGTATCATTCATTCCTATATAGATATGAAAGCGCAATAGAAGAGTCTACTTACTGACAGAAAGTTAATCACATTCCTGCCTGTTTGAGTTTTATCACCAAAAAATTATGGTTCTTCATAAGAAGAACAGTTAAAACTAAGCCAATGTAAGAATGTCTAGTAAAGAAGTTTGGAGTGATAAAATCATACCCTCTCAGAAAAACACCTTCATAGGTCTTTACATCAAACATGGAGTTACACACAAATGAGTTCCCAATCATTTTTTGCTCTAAGGCCCAGGCCTTGTCACCTTGTGACTGAAAAGCCTTTGATGATGCTATCATGGCCGCCATATTAGCCTTAGCATCTCATATGAGCTTACAGTTAATATCAGCGTCAACAAGAGAAAATTTACAAAGCATCTTATAGATAATAGAGCTTTCTTTGAGATCCCTGCCAGTCTACTTAAAAGGGAAAGCCTAATTACTTAAAACTGACGCCCTCAGGTTGATACTCTCAAGAGTAAGTATGCTGATAAGAATAACATCCAATGCACTTACTTCATAAAGAGATAGCGTATTATCAAAGAATGTTACAAAAACCGCTTATGAGGGAAAATCCCGTCAACATGAAGGGAGATGCTCTTCATGTATTATTGCCTTGCTTTTTCTCTTTTATTAAATTAATTGTTTAATCAAACTCTAAATTATAGAAAGTTTCATCGTCCAACAAGCCTTTTGGCTTGTGATGCCTTATGTCTATGTCAGCGCAAATGATGCATGCTGTTCTATATGGAGCCGTGGTGCGCCGCCTACCAGCATATTTTGGACTACACCAAAACGCGCATGGGCTGTCCCAAATAGCACCCCAAACACTTCTGGTTGCTACATCTCACCTCATGACCTAGTCCATCACCCTGCGCAGTCCCAGGCGGTCCATAAAAACCCTGGGGCTCTCTCAGAGCAACCTGCGTTTTGGCCTTTGTTTGAGTATGAGAACTATTCCACTATACTGCGCGGCCATCATTAAGATGGCAACAACTTTATAAGCCCACCAGATTTCTAGATTTCTGCTACCTCAAGGAATCACTTTGACCTCATCTTCTCTTGTGAAGCACATGCCACGGTGGCATCATAGCTGCCTTTAGTTTATAAAAAACACAATTTCTGACCATCTGAAACTTGGCTTCCAGATGAGGCCACAATGGTGGCCCATTATGCTGGCTTGACCCCCACCTCTCCCAAACGCTTCTGCCACAAAATAATAGAGGGTTTGGCGGCCCACAGTGCTGACTATGTTATACATATTGTGGTTCCCAATGGCATGTTTGTCTTTAAGGCCCTCATGCATTTTCAACAGTCGCATCTTCTATTGTAAACCAACCTTGCAATACCACCATGCCGTGATCAAATCTGCCCCTGATCATCCTTTTCTGGGCATGCATCAAAAACGACCATTTCATTTATCTGTTATTTGGGCTAGACTACTTGAAACGCAAGTGCTCCTCGCCTGCCACGTCTACATTCTCTGATCAGCCCTCTCCATAATTACCCTTCCCTGGAAGAACCTGAATTTTTATGGGTTTTGATCCTCCCCACTCTCATTTGATGCAGGCGTTGCTCCAATGGCCAGCCCAATCAAAGTTTGTCTGACAGATTTTAATCTGATCAGATTGAAGTGCAAGACAAAGAGTTGCCATGGTCTAAAGTTCATGGCTAATTAGATCTTGCCAATTAACCAACCTTATTGCTGGACCAGCGTTGGGTAATTCAGATCCATTTGAAATTCTTTACTGAGTTAATGACAAAGAAAGGCTTTATGGAAATAAAATTGACTTTGACAGCCTGGACTTTTCACACATCTCCCCAATTTGACTCTCCGCTTCTTTTTCTAATTTTGCAACAGTTGTCCAGTTTATAAAGTACACATAAAAAAGCTGTTGAAGTTGCAGCTGCCCTTGCAACTCCTCCTCTGCCAAGCCCTCAATGCAGCGATGGAGACAATTTGTGAGGGATTATTATCATTGGTATCCCCCCAAATTCCTTGATGATGCTAGTTTGATAAAGAAGATTTTTTGTTTGAAACAGGTTATAAGTGAATAAATGCGGTGATTTATTTACTTCTTGATATCAACTATCATCAAATTCACTAAAGCTTAAAAATCATCTACATACATGCCCATATTCATTAAATCTTTCTGAGCACCACCTTAATTATATGTCAAGGCAAAGTACACCACTGTAATTATCAATAAGGATAGTTCTCACCTTGTCTCCTTCTAGCTCACACCATTGACGCTCCAACACCCATTTTGTTCGCTTTTTCCGCCACCTGAATAAGTCATCGTCAGGTAAAAAATCACCTTGACCCCTCTTCTCCTTCCAATATGAACGCTTAGGTTCAACGCTGAAGCTTTATTTTATGAATTTTTCTACCATCTGGTAATCCCATTGTTTCTTCACATTGCAAGTTAAAGATGCGTGACGCTCCAAAATATTGAGTTGGGCTCCACTAAAATTATGTAAAAGAGTATTTCATGTTTACAGTAACCTTACGCCTCAACCATCTAACTTTTGAGTCATTGCATCTGTTGTCCTCTCTAACAACGAGATTACTGATATGCCTATCAAAAAATAAGAGACTTTGTCAAGTTTTAAGAATGTTTTTTTGTGTTCCTTCATCTTTTTCTTTAACTTACAACCACATTTGAGGACTCAGTCATCAAATTGGAGGTTTAGGTATATAAGTCAAAAGTCCAAGCAACTGTTGACACTTGCTCTCTTATAAGGTTATATCCTCCTAGATGTATAGTAAAGTCAAGGTTGCACCAGACCCTAACATAATGTTGAATATGGAGCTGCTGGAACACATTGCACCAGTCCCCTTTGGCGCTTAATTTGGTCTAGCACATTTATCTGGGAAGCTTCCTACATGTGCGCCTGAGGCAACTCATTAAACCAGAGCACTTACTTTTAGAAACTCAAATTATATGCAAACATTATATAATTATCAATTTACAGAATCCTTTTTGCCCGCACTTAATTTCTGGATTCGTTTATTTTCTTTCAATTGTTTTAAGAAAAATAAGCCCAAATAAAGAATATGCTTTATGAAAGGGTATTGAACATTATACAGATAGAGTTTCATGCTGTAGGGCCGCGTGTAAAAATGCCTCAAAAAACACCAAAGATCAAGAAGGTATGCCTTTATTCTCTCTTTCTCAGATAGTAGTACCAGATTGGGAGTAAGCTGTAGTAGACAAAATTACAAGTACATTTTCCTTTATGACACATACTGGAAATCTGTAGAGCTAATCCGTCCAACAAGGAGATATCTACGTGCTTAGAAATTTGGATACAGCTACTAAGAGAAAGTCTTAGTATATATAGGAATTTGATTCCAACTTTTACTTTATAGGGAAAATATCTTATAGATTATGTTTATCTCTGCCTGTTGAAAAGTTAAATAGTGTTCTCAAAATTGGTACTCTTTGGTATTTGGATTAGAATACTATCCCAATGTAGCACCATTGAACATAACATCAGCGGGGACCTTACTAATTCTGAACAGGAGGCAGCTGAGACCTTTTTCGTTACCTATTCTAACATCCTTTCCTCTGGACCCTATGACTTTGGGAAAATGAACAGAGTAACCTAACGATTAGATACAGGAGATAATTTACCCATAGGACCAAGTCTTAATAAAAACTAAGGTGAAAGAAGCCAAGTAGCTTCTTATTAAAAAGAAGATCTAGAAGCCAACCTAATGATGCCTTTGAATAGCCCTTGAGGTTCGCTGGTACTCCTGCTGAAGAAAGATGTGACCCATTGCGTGGTGATTGATTATTGTAAATTGAACTCAATCACATTGAAAGACAGCTACCCCTTACCCAGGATTGATGATTCTCTTCAAATGCAAGCTGGCTCGCAGTTCTTCTAGCAATGTATTTAGTCAGTGGTTACTGATTATAGACCTCGCTCCAGAAGATTGATATAAGTGCACTCTCATCGCTATAGATTGATTGTTAAGCTCCCTACTCGAATGCCACAGGAGCTACTTAACGCCCCTTCTACATTCCAGAATGCCATGGATGTCATTCTGGGGATTCTGAAAATCTTATCATTAGGTATATAATAAATACCAACGCTTTTTACCAAACCTTTAGCTCCCACCTCGACCATCTGGAGCAAGTCTTTGAGCGTTTAAAGACAGGTTTTATTAAACTTGAAGCTTTTAAGTGTGACTTTTTCAACGAAGTTTGAGTTTTTAGGCCATAAAGTAATGAAAGAGGAGATCCAACCATTATTTGACAAGGTCACGGCCATACTAAAATTTCCCCACCAAGAAGTCTGAGAGACATTCAGGTTTTCTTGGGGGTTGTGGGGTGCAATCAAAAATATATTGTCCATCTTGCCAAGCTTATGGAGCTTTGTCTTATCTACTAAAAAAGAATGTGCTTTTGCACTGGTTATTTTCAAAACACCAATCTTTTGATGTTCTAAGAATGGCATAAAATAAATCTTCCATGATGAAGCACTACAAATTTGATATGCCTTTTTTGCTCTTGACCAATGGTAGCAAAGTTGCGTTCAGTGCCATCTTGGCGCATTACAATAATCAAGTGGACACTCTATTGAATACATTTTGCAAGTCTTTGTCTAAGGCTGATCAAAACTATAGTGTTACAACTAGTTTATTTTGGCCGTAATCCTTGTTATTAAGCATTTTTGTAACTTCATATATGGAATGCACTTCACGTTAATACCTGACCACGCCTCCCTCTGCTGAAGAAACAGATGTATTATTTTAATGGTTGACTGGACTAGTGGTCCCAACGACTATATAATTAAAATTTCTTAATTTTACATTATCAAGACGTGGTACATTAAAATGCTGAAGTCCTCTTCCTCTTTTCATTCTTGACTATCTTATCTGCTTATAATGACCGCCTTTATGAACTCCCCTTTATTTTTGACTTGTGACCGCTAGAAACTCAGAAATCCATAATGAACTCAAGGAGAGCGACTATTATGAAAATAACTGGTATTATGATGTAAAAATTAAGAAAGAAGAGAGGCTTCTTTATGTTCGTCTCTCTGATCTGACTGAGGTTGCATTGGAGGGGCATAACATTTTTGAACACGGGGATGTATGTTGGCTTACCAATAGTTGAAGTCTCAATATTTGTGAGATGTAATGCTTAACTTAGTAAAAGCTACTTTAAATGGCTATGATAGTTGTCGCCATTATAAAAAATAACCCAATATAATCATCAAGTAGTTGTTCCATCATTCCCCTTCCATAAAGTAAACATTTACTTTATAGGCCCATCATCTAAAGGAGTTCATGACCATTGATATAAATTATAGGCTATGGACCACTTTTTAAATGTAAAGCTGTATCCATCCCCTTAGATATCGCAAGAAACCACTTTATTCTTTTACTCAACATATTCACACAGCATGGTATCCAAGGGTGCTTTTATCAAATAATGGCCTATATTTCGCTCAGAGGAGTTTAAAAACTAACTAACATATTCAACACCCATCAAAATCTTTATGGCATCCTATAACCCTTCAGAAAACTGGAGCTGTAGAGAGGTGCTAATGAAAATTTCATTCTATTTTGAGCAAAAATGGTTTTACCAATTCATCATGATGTGACCATCTTAGACCAAGTGCTTTAGACTGACAAGTGGGCCAGTTACACTTGGATATTTAGGATGTCCCCTTTCAAGGCACTTTACAGTAGAAATACTACTACCAACCAGCCAAAAACCCATACTAACTCTGGAATCTCCTTAGACTTCTGAGATCACCCTAAGACTTTAACAGATGATAATATATAAAATGTAATTTTTTAGACATGGATGCCTTGGTACATACCATAACCAAGGAGAATGGTCAAAGCAACTTATCGCATCCTCCCTGCTAGTGCACCAACTTGGAAAATTAGTGATGTATTATAAACATCACTTCAGGGGAAGAAATAATAAGCTTGCTAGCTTCTAATTTAGGTATCAAAAGTACCTACTAAACATAAGTATGAATATTTAAATTTTAGTGTTAAGAAGGGCATGACTGTCAAACAGATACAGGGAAAATTCCTCTGAGCTTTTGTACCCCTCCAACAGAACCTTGAAGTGGACATTGTTAGGAATCAAACCTCTGAAAAAAATGAATTAAATGATGTCAATGACAAATTCATTTTCTACCAATACTTCAATCACCTATAGTAAGTTGCCAAAGGCACCATACTCTGAAATAAAGGATAAAGGGTAGAGAGATACAGAATAACCTAAATTTAAAGGTGTTAAAGAGACATCATTGAGTTCTCAAAATGCTACAATGACACAAAGGGATTAATTTCATACTCCCTTACTTCCTAAAGCATGGGGAATCCTGATCATCAGTCTAAATCGGAACATCCCAGATGTGATAACCACAAATTTCCTATAAATACCATGAGCTTCAAAAAGAACATATATCATTTTTCGCTTACCAAAATAATAAAGTTGCTTAATTCTAAGACTTTAACTGAGGTTATTCAGCAAGTCTTAACCATCCTAATTGTTCTATCCTTTTGCTGTAATTTATTAAAAATACCCACGCCCAACTCTGAACAGCTTTGAAGTTTTTTCCTTTAATTGGTCCTTCCTATCACAGTGCTGGAACCTATAATTGGCAATGGTACCCAATAAACATAGTTTAATATGGCGATTCAAGATTCAATGGATCAGCATCAGTGGAAAGGTAATGCAATCAAGGCCTTAATATAAAATAAATTAAATGCATAAAATATACTAATTTAATCATGGTGTTCATAATAAACTGATATATACTCTTTGACTACTATCTTTTTTTTCAAAACAGAAAAGCTAAGGAGGTATAAGAGCTACATAAGGATAAATATTTTGGATCCAATAATTTTTGAGTTTGATGGACATCTGGCCTTCCTCCATCTTAATCTTCCTATAGGACCAGGAACAGAAAGATTCAGAATCCCCAGATTAACATGATTTAGAACCCTTTTTGGTAATTTAAATAGAGTATGAGAAGATATAGAAAAACTAATTAAATAGTTTTTAACATCCACCATTGTTAACTGGTTAGTACTCCCAATTGAGTTTATACCTGAGCTACTGAAAAAGGCTGTTTCACACTAGAGTCTAATACACTTATAATACTGTGAACATCATCAACTTTGTCAATAGTAATCAGACAGAAGCATTTAAAATAGTAGATACCACTATCTTAGATTTGGCAGTCAAGTTATCTAATAACACTGAGCCTGGCCTTGTATAGCAGAGTCAATTTTTCCCAGATATGGTTGACTTCTCTTACTGAAGGATAACTACCTCAATAAAAAAATAAGTTGGCTTATCTATGTGAACTTGGGAATTGACTATGACTTGTGATTAAAAAAGGTATCAAACTCAGATTTGGTGTAAAAGAGCATACCCTATTAGACATTAATCTTATTTGGTGGAATTGCAATCTTATACCTGGGCCGTGATAATTGATCATATCAATTTGGTCATTGGTATTAAATAAAGAAGGTCCTGGAACTAATCTCCATCTTTTAACCATGTGAAATCTCAAACACTAACGGAACTCAATTTGTTCAATAGGGATAGAAATTATTCAGCATAATGGATAATGGATGATTAATAGCAGAAGAGATCAATTCCTCATAGAAGATTGTAGCTCAGGTTGTCAAGAACTATGGCTCAAGTAACTTTTTTAATTACTGAATTGGAGGTAACACGGATTAGCTTTAGTGTATCATGTGCACTGAGGTCCAGAAGACTCATGTTTTTAAGAGCTAGATCTGGAGCAATCTTTAGACAATTTATCATACTCAAAGAATTGTCATTGACTGAGGATTCATTGCTATAATTAGAAAATAAAAGTAATCAAATGGATTTAGAAAATACATAAGTTAATTAGCTCACAAAATGAGGAGGAATGGTAAGAACATGGAATATTTATCAAAAAAAGAGTAAGCAGTACAAGATAAAATATTTTAAAAGGAATTTCTCTTTATAAAAGTTTTTGTAGTGGCAATGACTTCAGATCCATATTTGAAAAATTATGTTATTTAATTTTGGTTATTGAAATAAAATATCTTCGTCATTCATAATGAATGCTTTTTTTGCATCCCTAGCTTGTTTTATCCAGCATTATCTAGATTTATTATGTAGACCTGAGTAATAAAAACATCGGGATATAACGTTACTATTAGTTTCTATAAAATTTCTTGGAGTAGGTCTGTGGTGGGTATAACAACAAGAATTTATAGTAATCAAAGCTTTAGGTATCTCATGTATTGCTTCTTATAACTTTTGGATATATTTTTCAGCTGCTTTGAGACCACTAGTTATTTAATTGACAATTGAGCAATAATTTTCTAGTTAAGATATTAGACATCAAGGAATCATCTAAGACGATACAGCTAGTGGTAATCAAGGTTTATAGGATTCATAAAAATGTCTAAAAAGTTCTTTGAGACAATCTACCTTGTTTAGACATATAATCATGAAAGCCTGCTTTAGATTTGACATGGCTAATTAAAGATGAACTCTAGAACAGAGCGGTGCAGATTTGTTACTTAAGTTTGCATTTCTATTAAATGTGGAGCCATAATTTATTTGGAAGTTCTAATGACAGGAGAGAATATGATTCATCTTTGTGACAATAGGCCACTTCCTTTACTACGCTCTCATAGGCATTTAGTGAAAAAGAGCAATAATCTCCTGGGCAGAAGGAGAAGCTTGCTCAGAACTAGGTTTATGATTTAGAAAAGAGAAGCATACAGATTGTTAATGATAGACCTATAACTTAGTTCTTAAGGACTCTATCTCATTCTACTCTCAGATATCCTATTGATTAATTTGGTATTTATTATTTCAATATCATCTTGGAGCTCTAAAAATATCATTGATGAAGGATATCAAGGATTTATAACTATACATTTCTTCAAGGATTAAGTATAAGGTATTGACTTTATAAATAACGTTTACAGATGCCAATTTAAGTCTCATGATTTACACTGGTTTTATCAATTTAAAGGAGACAATTCATTGGTTACCTTGGTAAATACAAAGAAGTTATTTGTTTCCCCCAGCTAGAGTGTCAGGGGTTATAAGGATCAACAAGGATTTTCCAATTAAACTTTGCACCCTTGAGCTATGCTTTTCACCAAATCACGTAAAGCCAGAAAATGTCTACTATCTTTTTTAAATGATCCATTGAAATCACCAGAAGACGGTATTAAGAAACATGGTGGTCCTGGAAGCTCCCAGGGACATATGGGACCCTAGAACTATACAGGTATTTAGGACTTAGGTTTGCATGATCCTTTGGGCTCAATGTTTTCTCTCAAGGAGACCTCTTGTCAAAGTTGTTGTAACTATCATTAATTAGTCTCAATATTGTAGTCATTGCTTTATAAAGGAGATTTTAGAGATTTGGAAGCAGTCTCCAGAGTGAAAGTAACTTCCTGTACCCAACTTTAGTGCGCAGAAAATTATACTTACACACTGGTAAAAACCATTTAGAACTCGCTCAATCCTCTTAATCTCAGAAACTTTGTCATCTTGAAGAGGTCTGCTCCCTTTGTTTTTTTTGGATAAAAAGATCTTACCATGTGGAGTAAATCTAAAATAAGAATAAATTGAATAAAAGATTGTTTTTTATAACAGAAAGAATAAATACTTGATTAGTCTCATTGGAACAAGGTCGTCCCAATGAAAGATTGATCAACAGTAAGAACCTTGGTATAATGAGTACAATGGTACATAAATTTAGGAAAACAAAACATTATATTCAAGTTCAAGCGCATGAAAATTTTAGAAGGGTTAAGAGCTCAAAAAGAAAGGAGGATTATAGGATGAGGCAGCAACAAGATTTTTGGGTTTTTTTGTTATAAACTTAACCTAAAAAGAGCTATAGTATCTGATTGCTTGAGTTTAAATCATTAATTTAACAACACATTCCACATGAAAAATAATACCTCAGATAACTTACTTTTGGAGGGGGTTGACAATATTGATAAGTTTAAAATAATTTCGCATGAGCCTTTTAATGATCTTCCCACTATACAAATGTTTGATGGTATAAAATATAAAGAAGGATTATATTATAATTATATAGGGCCTTATCTACAAGGAAGCCATCTTTTGTTTATGTCTGACTTCATAGTTATCACAGTACAATACATGATCACACAAATTAAATTGATGTAACATGCATTGTTGAACGTCATCTTAAACTATTAATCTATCATGCAAGTCATAGCTGCTCCATAAGCTTTTTTGATTAATTTCAAACAAATCAATCAAAGTACTCTTCAGATCAAACTCCAACTTCATCTACTAAAATTGAATGCAGTAGGGTCTTAGATTCTGGTGGTTGACTTGCGAATAACCCTTTGACAACCAGCAGTCTGAGCCAATTATCCTCCTAATGCTTGATCTAATACTCTATTTAAAGCCTATTGCAATAACACAGCTTAGGCCGTTTATTTTGACATCAATTTATTAATTTTAATTTATGCTTAGGCCGGATACACTTGCACATTAAAGCTGATTATACCTGCAACTACATCACTTGGGCTTATTAACTCAACATCAATTTAATCTGATTATTCTATTGAAAGATTAGGCCAAATATACTTGCTCATTTGTGGCAATTATTGCTGTACCAAACTTGGCAACTAGTCCCAATTGATTGGTACCAATATCAAATATTCAACATGAGAAATTGTTTGGGATTGACCTAAAGAAAACGTCAACAAATCCCATGTAAATAGATGAAAGAACAGAATCTTTTTTCTACCCTAGGGCAAATTTTATGTCAACTCTCATAGATGGCACAATAGCACTTGCACATTAGCTGCCCAAATGGGATTACCTAGTACTATTGAGAGGGCCAGTTGACATCTCAAAAGGATGTCGTTCTCATCAGCTTTATGGCTAAACATATTTTGAGCTGTTTCTAAGAATAATTTTCCGCCTATGGAAAATTTTGGATGTCAATCCTCATAGTTGGCATGATAGCACTTTCACATGGTCCGCCCAAATGAGAGTAACTAGTGCTATCATGAGGTCAGTAGAAATCCCAATTTGGGAATCATTTCCATCAGCTGTATGATGACTACATTAAATAAAGCTGGTCCTAAGAAAATTCCTTCCTATGGCAATTTTTGTATGTCAATCCACAATATATGGCATGATAGAACTTGCACATGGACCGCCTGAATGGGAGTACCTAATGCTATAGAGAGGCCTGCCAAACTCCCAATTAAGGGCATGTCATTTTCTTAAATCAATGCTGAACTTTCCTAGAAGTTGTAATTTGTCACGGTAATGAATCTCAATTCAAGATGATCCTAGGACAATTTTTCAAGCTCGTTGTTGCGATTTTTGTCCCTAAAATCCTCCCAACCAGAGAGTATTTTGCTACCAATAAACCTTGCAATAGTCTTAGTTGTACCAGTTTAAAAGCCAAACTGAGTTGGAGAATAATCTGTTGAAATTGCATGCTCAAATGTGGCAATAAAGACCCAAGAGGTATATTTTTGCGCCTGCTTAATGAATAATTATTAAATAATTTAGTCTTAGTAAAAGATTCATTTTTTATCTTCTTCTGGTTTTTAATCTCCTAAGCCTCTTTTGGAGAGTGTCAGAAAGCTGGATCCTCAGAATCACAGCTTGTAAGTGTACCTGCATCAGTAGAAGTTCCTGAATATGAAGGGAAAGTTGACCCCAATATTGACCAGAAGAGTCAGGGTTATTTGAACACATCAAGTGAGTTTCTGAACGGTCTATTACCATAAGCCACAGGCGAAATTGAGGATTATTTGGGTAAAGTTCAGCCCAATCAAGCATACAGGATTATATTTAACAAGTGAGTGATATAAAAATTTTAACAACTGGTGCTCATTAAAAATTGGTGACTTTCTGGAATGGGTACACACTTGCATTTTCTTGAAGATTTGGCCATATGAGAATGAAAGAATGAGATGAGAACTAGTGATAGGAATTTTCAGGTTATTTTAATACCAGTCATCAATGCTCTGATGCAGGTACCTCCTACTCCCTGGATCTTATCACTGTGTGGGAGCTCATGCAGATACAACAAGCCCAATTGATATTACATTTGCAAGCGTAAAAGCTAAGCTGGAAACTCTATTAGGGTTTAAATTGGTACTTAAAAAATCAATCCCTCCTTCAGCCTGTTCTACTACCTTATGGATCAGTCGCTCAAGATAAATATATACATGAAGTACTGTGACAAAACCATGGAATCCCTTGCCTAACTTCCTACAGACAGTCAAGAAACTAACGGATTCCTGGTTAACTTTGTCCAACCCTCAATTAAGAATTTCCAGAGAATCATTACTAGATAAAATCTGAAACTCATATAAATTTACCGTGTGCAAGAATAAGAACAATCTTCCCAAAATGTTCTACTGAATAAATTAAATTCCAAATTGTAATGAAGTTGAAAAAGCAAATTGTGGACAATATGGGACTTGCCAATGAAGCTCATGGGAGATTAAACACAATCAAGGAGCTATTAAATGAAGGAGTCCCAAAGATAGCCGCATAATTCCTTGCTCGCCATGGGATATTGCATGATGGGTACAAAAGATGAATACCAGCTTTCAAAAATTAGAAACATGTTCTGATTTCCTAAGTTATAATCCAGAATGACTCATATCACATGCCATTTTGGGCTGAAGAAATCACCTGTATTTAAATTCAAAGCATAATGATTTTGAGAATTTATTTTGGGACAAGCTGAATATTGTGAACAAAAGCAAAGAAAACCATGAAGCATCATCAGCCATTCCGAATAGAGACAAGTATGATGCCTTGATCAAAAAAAAATTAAAAAAATGGAACGTCTTGTCAAGTTTTTAGGTCAGAAGTATAAAAAATTAATCAGGAGATTAAGGAACTTAAAAAGCAATTACTACCTGCAAAACTCCTGAGTAGACAATATAGCTGAAGATATTAAAAGCATAATGTCCAATCAAGCCTTCTTAAAAGAAGCTTATGACAACCTTAAAAAAGGATTCAAATCCCTCAAGCAACAAGGCTTCCAGTGCTCACCCAGCCTTGACAAAAGAAAAATGGGAAAAAGTTCTGCCCATTTGACCAGAAAACAGGTGAAAAAACAACCAAGGGCCAAATATAAGCATAAAAAGCAAGTAATTAAGAGAAATATCATGAAATTAAATTATTGGAAATTGACACTGGTGCAGAAACTGATATTTTGAACATCTGTCCTATACCTAGGGTTCTGCCATAAATCCTGACTCCAGATACTCCCTAACAGGAAAGTGGGACAATTCTAAATGATGAAACATTGAGACGTTCAATAAGAAGTACAACCCCCATGCCTGAAGCAGGGCAAGCTGACTTTAAACCACTGAGCTTACCAAAGTTAATAAAGATAGGAATGTTCACGCTTTTCCTCAATTTATTTGATAAAGCAATGCTGGGATCACAAGACCATACAATAGGATCAGCACTGATAAACTCTCTCAATGCCCTTAGCTGTGACCTCATTATGCCCTATTTGAGTGACGATCGGTCTTGTACAGATGCCAAAATTGCAGTGACAAAACAGTTTGGAGGGCCTTGTGAATTTGGAAGCCCAAAAAAGAGAACTTCTTAAAATTGAATTCAATCAGAATGAGACTATTAACGACTTTGCAGACAGATTTTTCCATGAGGCATAAGTCTTGCTTGGGTGCTCCACAATAGATAAATTTGACACTAAGATTGCAATGGAACATGCAATCATGCCCTACCATGAACTGTACAAAGTCATGATATATGTATTCAATGAAAACATGGAAACCCAAGAGCTTACAAATTACTTTATATGCAGTTTCCATAGTATTGAAAACCCTAATAAGCCTGAGTCCATTCTTAAGAATGTTCAATAAGCTGGATAATCAAAAAAAAGAAAGTAAAACATATAAAATAATAGCACTGCAGTATAAATATTATAGTAAATAAAAAACAATAAAAGAATAATAAAAGAAAAAAGTATATAATCTATAAATAACAAAAAAGGGGAGGATACCCCAGTGGTAGAATAGGGACCTCTACCGCTGCCTCCCCATGTTTGATCCTGATAGTGAACATTGGGTAGATGACAATTTTGACTGTGTTGGAGTTGCGCACCAATGCCCCAAACCGAGATAGCAAATAGCAAAGGCAGTCCATGGAGTTCCTGGCCTATCATACACCGCACAAGGAGGTTTTCTGGGTTTTATCCTCCTTTTCCATTTTCTTCACTTCCCCTTATTGGTGCAGTATCATCCCCAGGTCAGCCCACCTCAGATATATAAAATCAAATAAATAAAAAAATATATCACACCTAATTTTTACTTTAATATGCACTTGGGAATGGGGAGAGGATCAAACTCCAGAATCATTGGCAGTTTAGGCCAAAATTAACATATAGAGTATCCAACTCCAGACTTGTTGAAAGTTCAGGCCAATACAAAAAAATTACGAAGATCAATGAAGGCTAATCAGAAATCTTAGGGCTTATGTTTGAATTAAGTAGGGGAAAATGTAAGATTCTGGTGTTTGACTCAAAAATAAACCCTTTGACAACCAACAGATCAGGCAATTATCCTCCTAATGCTCAAGCTAATACTCTATTTAAAGCCTATTGAAATAACATGGCTCAGGCCTCTTATTGCAACATCAATTTAATTATATGAAAAGTTCAGGCTGAATACATTCGCACATTCAGGATTATTATCTCTGAAACTATATGGCTTGGGCTGATAAACTCAACTTATATTCAATCTGATTATTTCTCAATAGATTGGGCTGAATATACTCGCACATTTGGGCCAATTATTGCTGCAAAAAACCCAGCAACTAGTTCCAACTACTCAGGACCAATATTAAAAATTCAAAATGAGAAATTATTTGGGATTGATCTAAAGAAACAATCTACACATCCCATGAACAAATAGATGAAAATATTATATCCTTTTCCCACCCTAGGGCAAATTTTATATGTTAATCCTTGTAATCAGCTCAATAGCACTTTCACATGGACTACCCAAGTTGGTAGTCTCTAGTGCTAATGAGAGGGCCAGTCAACATCTAAAAAGGGAGTCATTCTCATCAGCTTTATATCAAAAACATATTTTGAGCTGTTTCTAAGAATAATTTCCTGCCTATGGAAAATTTTGGATGTCAATCCTCATAATTGGCACAAAATCACTTCCACATGGACTGCCTGAATGGGAGTACCTAGTGCTATCAAGAGGCTTGCCAATGTCCCAATTAAGGGTACATCATTTTCTTAAATTGATGCTGAAATTTCCCAGAATTTGTATTTTGTCAGCAATATGACAAAACTCATTTTGATGACCCTAGGACAAGTTTGCAGGCTTTTTGTTGCGATTTTTGTCCCTAAAATTCTCCCAACAAGAAAATTTGCCACCAATAAGCCTAGCAATAGGTCTCAGTTGTACCAGTTCAAGGGCTGAGCTGAGGTGGAAAATAATCTGTTGAGATTGCATGCTTGAATGTGGCCAGAAAATGCCCTAGAGGTATAAATCTGGCGTATGGATTAATGAATAATCATCAAATAATTTAGTCTTCATAAAAGATTTATTTTATTTTATCTTCTTCTGGTTTTTAATCTTTAGTCTCTTTTGGAAAGTTTCAGCAAGCTGGGTCCTCAGAATCCACATCTTGTAGCTGTACCTACATCAGTAGAAGTTATTGAATATGAAGGGAAAGTTGAGCTTAATACTAAACAGAAGAGTCAGGTTATTTGAACACGCCAAGTGAGTTTCCAAACGGTCATATTACCATAAGCCACATGCAAAATTGTGGATTATTCAGCTGAACTTCAACCTGATTAAGCGTGCAGGATTATATTTATCAAGCGAGCAATTCTCAAATTTTAACAAGGGGTGGCAAGGCAATCTTTCTGTCATGAAGTAGTTAGATAGGCAAAAAAGCCATTGAGCTATGGTAACCAATATATAGGCAAAAATAATGGCACTAATGATAAGGAACCATTACAAAGTGGGTGCATCAGCATTTTATAATATCTGCTCCAAGGTCCCATTCAAACTTTCTAAAAACCGTTAGTCTCAGGGTGATATGAACAACCAAGACTGCTTAAAATGAATGCATCAATTTAGTTTAGGAATTTTTCAGGACAAAAGTTAGTGGTGTTATCAGTCAATAAAATTTGGGGACACTGTGTTGACGTTTAATGTTTTTCATAATAAACTTAGCAGTAGTGACCGTCCATATTAAAATAGGATTAACTTTGATTTATCTAGTCAAGTGAAATAATAGCTAGTTGTTGTATTGGTAGTAAAGTTGCTAATGGCCGAAAGGGATCAATAGTGCAAATGGAGATAGTATGCCAAGCCCTGGTAGGATTGACGAGTAGTATGTAGTGTATGTTTTGAAGGGCAGTTAATATTAACTTGCTTTATATTTCATTAAGATGACCTGCATGTCAAACTGGTATTTACAGTAGTAACTCTGTTGAACATGCGTTTAAGTTTTGAATAACCCACTTTAGCCAACAATTTATTGTCCTGCATAATACTGTGAGCTGTTCAGATGGTGGAGGGTATAGACCTTTTTTACAAACTTTTCCTATTTTCAAAGTATATCATTTTGAGACTCATTGTTCATAAAATCATTATTCTAGAGTTTTTTAAATGAAAGGCTGCTCAACTTCATATTTTGAGTCTTCATCTTTTAAGATACTGGTCAGTAGGGGGTGGAAGGCGAGTCAGTAAGGGCGTACGGCTACCAACCTGAAGGTTGCAGGTTTGATTCCCGCCCTTCGCACATTGATTGGGGTGCCAGCCAATGGAAGCTATTGGCAGTTAATAGGTATAATAACACGAAAACCTTACCCATGACATAACCAGAAAATTTTGAGTCCTGATCTGGAGGTGGAAAAACTTTCTTCAATGGAGTTAACCCAATTCAGGTGTCATGTCATTTCTTTCTTTCTTTTGGTAATGTCTGTCCCCTGGTCAGCTTGCCTCAGTTAAATAAAAAGATACTGGTCAGCAAAAGGAAAAAACGCTAAAATAATAAGAGGTCTTGAGACTGTCATCATTTTTAATTGATTGAACCTGAACAAAGTATGACTTCATAGTTGTTAGCCTGAAGCTTAAGATCCCATATTGCCAGTTGCTCTTTAATTCCTTAATATTGTAAAATCATCATATTGAAGCATTATTGGTGAATGCCTAAAACTTGTCTAATGAAGGTATACCCAGATTTCATGCAAGTGAAGATGATTTTCAAAAACACGCGTTCTTTTAAAGTTATTTCCTCTTAGGTTTGGTTAGTTATGACTACAGCAACGACTTGGTGTCCCCCTCGTAATATTAGCGTTGAGATAGTACTGCTTCAATGGCTGTTATTGAGGCGTCAGATTAATATTAAAAGTCAGTCAAAATCTGGGTAATTCAGGACAGGCGCTTGAGTTAAGGTGACATGCAATTCGTTATAAGATTCTTTTCATTTAACAGTCCATTTTGAACTCAGTCCACTCTTTGTCAAATGATATAATGGTTAAGCAAGCTAAAAAACACTTATAAAAGCTAAAATAATAGACTACCATCTTAATATCAAATGTACATCTAATTATTTTCTGAGTCTTTAAGCAATTAACAGAATCATGCTTTTGGGTTTGCAGCTGTATCCCTGTGTGTCGCCAATGTAACCTAGTATCTCTATTTGGGTATAAATAAAATATAATAAGATCAGTTTGATCTTTAACTAAGTGTTAACTTTTCAACAAAAGACTTCCTTTAATTAGGAAAGAGTTTGGAAGAAAGTAAGTAAAACACTGATAACATTGAGATATAGTAAAACACAACTTAACTTCAGGTCACATTGTAAGATTCTGGTGGTTGACCCAAAATTAAACCCTTCAATAACCAACAGATCAGGCCAATTATCCTCCCAAAACCAAAGTTAATACTCTTATTCTCAACTTAAAGCCAACTGCAGTTATACGGCTTAATCTGATTATCTCAACATCAATTAAATTAATTATTTTATTAAAAGTTGGGTCCAAATAAATTTGCATTTTCAGGCCAATTATACATGCAACAAAACTTGAAAATTGTTCCAACTAATTGGGAACAAAATCAACAATCCAGTGTAAGAAATTGTCTAAGGATTGACCCAAAGATAAAGTCTAAAAATCCCATGGACAAATAGACAACTATAATTGTAATCAATATTCCACCCTATGGAAAAATTTGTATGTTGATCCACGTAATTAGCATGATATCACTTGCACATGGACTTCCCAAATGGGAGTACCTGATACTATCAAGTGAAGCCTGTTAAAATCCTAATTAGGGGTGCATCTTTTACTTAAATCGATGCCAAAATTTCACAGAGGATGTATTATGTCAGCAGTATGATAAAATTTCAAATTGAGAAAATCCAAGGAAATTTTTAAATATTCTTATTGATTTTGTCCCTGAAAAAACTCCCAAATATATGAGTATTTTGCCACCAACAAACCTAGCAATAGGCCATAGTTGAATTAGTTCAAGGGCTGAACTGAGGTGGGAAATAATCTGTGGAAATTGCATGCTTGATATGTGGCCAGGAGATGCCCAAGAGGTATAAATACTGGCACCCATCCTAATGTATAATCATCATTTAATATATTCTTAGTAAAGATATATTTTTTATCTCTTTAATGGTTTTTCATCAGAAGTCTCTTTTGAAAGAGTGTCATCAAGCTGGAAATTAAAAACCAACAACTTGTACCTTTGCCTGCCTCAGTAGAAGTTCCTGAATATGAAGGGAAAATTGAGCCCAAAATTGACCAGAAGATAAAACTATTTAAATATGCCTAGTGAGCTTAAGAACGGTCAAAATACCATAAGACACTGGCAAACTCAAGGATCATTCAGCAGAACTTCACCCCTATTAGATATGCAGGATCATATTTATCAAGCAAGCGATCCTCAAATTTTAATAACTGGTGCTCACTTAAAATTAGTGGCACTTTCTGAAATGGACCCGCATAACCAGTTCCGGGCAGATTTGGCCAGATGAAAAGTGAAAACGAGATGGAAACTAGCGACAAAAAAATCATGGATTATTTTAATACCAGCTGCCAAGGCTCTGATGCAGGTAACTTCTACTCCTTGGATCTTATCACAGTGGGGGGAGCTCTTGCAATTGAATCATTAGAAATTGACATTGATGCAGAATCTGATATTTCAAACATCCGTCATAAGCCTAGTTTTTTGGCATCAGTTGCTTTTGGAATTTGAGATAAAAATCAAATTGAAATTCCTTCTTCCAAATCAGGGCATGCATAATTGGTTGTCAAACCTACCTGAGCTAAATCAATTTCAGGATCCTCCTCCCCTATACCTGAGTCATGTGGGGTGGCGTTTCCACCCATTCAGTCAGGCGAGCTCGCTATCTATTGAGGACACCCATGGGGAGGCATTCTGGAAGATCAGTAAAGATCCTGAATGGATGAGGCCCTAACGATCTTGAAGGCACTGAGTCCCTACACACCCTATAAATATCGAAGCCTTTTAGCTCAATAAATCATTTGGTATCCTAACCCATTTTTCCTATTTCCTTCTCAGTGTTTTTTCTGAATTCTCCAGATTTGAGCCACTGCAAACCCCAGCGCCAGTACAAAGAACTGTAGTGCTGACAGAAGTGGTACTCACTACAGGGGGCTCTGAGGTGTCCTAAGTGAAAACGTCTATCACAAAAAATGGAAAATACTAGCAGCCCTGATGACCATACGACTGGTCAGTAAGAAGTGTTACTCAATGGGTTAGTACCTCACAATATGCAACGCCGCCCTTGCAGCTGGAGAGGCTAGAATTTTGAGCCACCTGCAACTCTCTCTGCTCTTTTGATGGGAGCCAATACCAACTCCAATATGAAAACCTCAATGATGTCGTCCAGCAACTAATAAATGGTATCTACTCCATGGGCGCCCACTCCAGCTGCTCCTGTGCCTCCTCCATACCTTCCACAATGCGGGATCTCTACGCCTCAGCCATATTGCCATCTGGGGAACTTACTCTGGGGCCTGATAGCTACCTTTGTAACTTTGGCCACCCCGCTATCCATCACCTCCTTCAGCTAGTCGGATTACACCAAAAGGAGGTCTCCCAGCAACTAGGACTCACTTAGAATTTACATTCCTACGTCATCGACTCCTATGGTGCCGCCTCTTCCTTTTTGCACAACAACCGTGAAGCTATTATTAATAACTGACAGTTAAATAATGAGATCAACGATCACATCATAGTATTGGACTGCAGAATCTCCAGCTATCTTGAAAAGCAATTTCTTCAAAATGCTCAGCTATTTGAGGCGACATGAACCCAACATCTCCTCCAAGTCAAAGAGTAGGTATGATCCCTACAACAGCACAATTGAGAGCTGGCCTCTTATGACTACCCCTCCATGAGTTCTGGTCCAGAAGGACCTAGGGGGCCTGAAGGCCCTGAGGGGCGTCAAGGGCCAGCTGGACCTGAAGGACCCAGTGGACCTCCAGGGCCCCCAAGCCCTTCAACATTGGGCAAACCTGAAGGCCCCTGGCGAAGGGATGTAATGACAGCTCTGGCTGCCTTACAGGATCAAATCCAAAAGGTGGCACTGGGATGCAAGCTCCAATCAGATGGTGTCCCCCTTGACCCCAGGGTCTCTATTGAGGCATTGTCAGATGAGATTGATAACCTCAGTGCCTTCACTAAGTTTACTGATGTTCGTATCTCCCAGCTTGAACAAGCTTGTTGAGGGTTTGAAACCCGGTTGACCACCCTCAAAAGCCAGCTCCACCTACAGAACACCGAGATATAATCCATAAAAGAGAAAGTTGCCAATAAGGCTTCTTCTTCCACCCTCAGCCAGAATTAGGACTACATCCATGAGGACTTAGAAGGCTTGCAGTGGCGGCTGGATAAACAAGCTCCTTGGGATTACATGGAACAGAGATCTTGGAGCTGGTACCCATCCAAGGCATTAAACTCTTTCCACTCCCATCGTAGCTAACCTTAAACCTAGTTTCAAAGAAAGGGTTCACTCCTGGATGAGAAAGTATCGCCTCCTTTCTATACGCCTATGAGAGTTCCATGGAGGAGGCCACCAATTGGAAGAAGGTGAAGCATATCCACTCCTGTCTAGATAGCACCATCCAGGAGATCATGACCCCCCATTTAAAGGAGTGTAACACCTAGGAACAGGTCCATACAGCCTTGATCCAAGGGTTTTGCAGTAATCAAACTCTCGTCAACCAAAATCAAATGTTCATGGGCAGTCGACTAAATAAAGGAGAAAACCCTATGGAGTTTGACAACTGGTTTTTTGCCCAGACATAACCTTTGGTCATGACAAATAATATCAACCTGGATGAAGCTATCACTGCTGTCATCTCTGCCGTGGAATCCTAACCTGAGGTCCAAATACATATGATTGGGCAGAAGATTGGGCTCACCTGTACCTGGGAGATCAAGGAGGTCCTCAACGAGATCCCTGCTTCAACCCTACACTTTAAGGCTACGTCTACTGGTCCCTCTAACTGCCCTAGGGTCCATGTAGTCAAAAACCAGAAGAATCCACATCCTCGATGTACCTATTGTAATGGTTTTAGACACAGTGCCAAGACCTGCTGGAAACGTCTTGCCAAGGAGGCAGGAAAATGGTCGTCAGCATGAAGGATGAGGTGCTTTATGCTGACACCCCTACCCAGCCTCAACTATCCTCCATGAATGAACATGAAGCTGTCATACAAGAAGAAGTAGTTTTGGTATCTGATGACAATAAAGACATTAATACTGCTTACTCTTCTTCTGATGATTCTCCCATGTTCCTCACGTTACTGCCCCAATTTGGAAGTTTGGTTACCCAAGACGCCATTCAGGTCCATAAGATTCCAGTTTTTGCAATAGTTGATAAGGGCTTCCCCGTGAACTTCATCTCCTCCAAGTTGATGAAACGGGTCAAGATTGCTCCAGACCTGCCCTACTACATGGAATATGGCATGGCTGGCCCACAATGTACCCAATTTATAGAAGCTTTTTCCTCCTCGCCGTTGCATTTTACAAAACTTGCTGTGAACACCCCCACAGTTGCACTAGACAACCCCAGTTATGACCTGCCTCTTAGGACTCAGTTCCTTTGAGGCTACTCGGCGGTGCTCCATTATGATGGTGGTTTCCTCTCCCTTCTAGGACATTGAGTCCCTCTAATTTTTGAAACTACTCATGACTCTAAGGCGGAGGTCAAAGCCTGAGCCTGCCTACTGGAGACTGATGGCCACATCTATTGGCTTGAGTATCATATCAGGGGCTCTTGAGTCTGACTACTCCCCTCCTGCTGTTGATGGACTAGAAGGGATGCCGATCTATCTATTCTGGGTGACTACTGTACCCCAAAAATCCCAAGACATTGTCAACACCCAGGTCCATGTCAACATTCCCTCAGGGTACCTGTTGGGAATCTGAGGCCTAGATGACCCATCTCCTATGAAAGTGATGACCTGCCCCAGGATCT
Organism: Massospora cicadina; assembly: GCA_022478985.1. Lineage (NCBI taxonomy): Eukaryota > Fungi > Entomophthoromycota > Entomophthoromycetes > Entomophthorales > Entomophthoraceae > Massospora > Massospora cicadina. The sequence goes on along the minus strand of JAKSZP010009431.1, from coordinate 37,272 downwards.
TGATCCAGCGTATGCCATATCTATATCTGTGTTGCTAACCAACCTGAATGACAAACTGAAAAAAGTAGGTCTGAACAGTCCCGCCGCTCATGTCCACCTATTACCAATAGGGGCTGTTGCCAATTTTCGAAGCTTTGGGGACTAAGGGGATTTCAGCTTGGAGTCACCACCCTCAATTAATCTGGTCAACGCTAATATTGGAAAGGACCTCTTGGATGAACAGCGACACAAGGTTCAGGAGCTGTTGGAGGAATAATTGGACCTACTATCAGCTTCACCCTATGATTTTGGAAGAATGAGTGGATTCCTCCACCACATATAAGCTGGGGATGCTACCCCTTTTTGATCCCGGCCTTACCAAAAGAGCAAGGTCAAAGAGGCTCAGGTTATGTTAGAACTTAAACAGTTACTTGACACTGGGCTCTTGGTCCCGTTGCATAGTCCATGGGCCTCCCCTCTTCTGCTAGTCCAAAAGAAGGATGGCAAGCACCAGGTGGTGATGGATTATTGGCGACTTAACTCCATCACCAAGAAGGACAGTTTTCCCCTGCCCCAGATTGACAATTCTCTCCATCTGCTTGCCAGATCCCAGTACTTCTCAGCCATGGACCTCACCAGCGGATATTTGCAGGTCGAGCTCACCCCCAAAGACCAAGCCAAGGGCACTCTAATTACCAATGAGGGGCTATTTGAGCCCACCCGGATGCCCCAAGGCCTCTGTAACGCCCTGGACACGTTCCAGCGTGCCATGGATGGGATCCTTGGGGACTTGAATCTCTCATGCATCCTCATTTACCTGGACGACATTACTGTTTTTTCATGAACATTTAATGGACATGTAAGCATCTCAGGGAAGTCTTTGAACGTCTCAGGAAGGCCTCCATCAAGCTCAAGCTCTTAAAGTGCTCCTTCTTCCAGACTGAGCTAGAGTCTCTAAGACACAAGGTTTTTAAGCGTGGCATCCAACCTATACCCAACAAATTTGACACCATAGAAAAGATGTTGTGCCCCCAAAGCTTACGAGATATTCAAGTCTTTCTTGGCATGGTGGGCTATTACCATCAGTTTATCCCATGGTTTGCTGACCTAGATTGCCGCTGTTCTATCTCCTGCAAAAGAATGTACCATTCAAGTGGCAGCCTGAGAAGGAACAGGTTTTTAACGCTCTACGTACAGCCTTATGTACTAGACCTGTTCTAGTTCATCCTTGCTTCAACCAACCCTTCTTGTTGTTCACGGATGTGAGTGACATTGCCATCAGGGTTATCCTGGCTCAACATGATGAGAACCAAAACAATCACCCCATGGCTTATTTTAATAAGACATTAAGTAAGGCTGAGCGGAACTATAGTGTCACCAAGAGAGAATGTCTAGCTGTCCTAATAGCCATCAAACATTTCTGGCCTTACCTCTAAGGTACTCATTTTACTATTATTATAGACCACTCCTCTCTCTGGTGGCTTCAACAAATGAAAGACCCCAATGGTCGGCTAGCCAGGTGGGCTCTATGACTGCAAAGCTACGATTTCACAATTGTCCACCACAGAGGCACAATACAGCAATATGCTGATGGCCTCTCCGGGATGCCGGTGTTAGCAGTCTTGGCCCCTGAGGAAGATTGGCTCTATGACCTGATAGGACAGCACAAACAATGGGAACTGGAAACTCCCGAGGTTCAGGCCAAACTCCACCAAATAACTTAAGACATGCAAAATCAAGGATGAGCTACTCTACAAGAAAGTCAACAAGAAGTTGCTCCCCTATATCCGCCCTCCTCTCAAACTGATGTCATCCTGGAAGCCTATTCCACTGTGGGACACATGGCGGTTAAGAAGACTCATGAATGGATGAAGATATGATGCTACTGGGACTGAATGGTAGAAACCATCCAAGAGGTTTTGGAAGCTTGTATGATCTGCTGATACCATGACTGAGCCAACCCTCAATTTCAGCACTCAGTTGGCCCCGACCAAACCCTTCAATGCTGTTAGCATCAACGTAATGGGTCCCTTTCCCATAGGAGTGTATGGCCACAAGTATATTACCCTAGCTGTAGACCACTTAACTAAGTGGGTTGAGGTAATCTTGGTCCATGCTGCCACTGCCAAGGATACTGCTCTTTTTCTAGTTCGTTCTGTTTTCACCCAGCATGGGTGCCCCCAGACCTTACTTTCTGACAATTTATTGAACTTCACCTCCCAGGTAGTACAAGAACTAACTTCACTATTTGGAACTACTCAGTGTTTCGCTGCCCCCTATCACCAATCTACTAATGGGGTCATAGAACATGCTAACGGAACTCTTGTTTTCTATATACAGAAGTTGACCGCCTCAGATCCTGCCCATTGGAACCATTATCTACCCAGCGCCTTGCTTGCCTTCATGGTGAGATATCACCGTGTCATCAAGATGTCCCCATTTGATGCCCTATATGGGCAGGCACCTCGACTACCAAGTAGTGTCCAGCCACTGCTCGAAGCATCCACCCCTGAGAACTCCAAATTAACTATGAGGGCTCTAGCCAATGAAATTGTCCAGCTTCAAGCCCAAGCCACATAAGGCATTACCACCACTGGAAGAGAAACATCCCGATATAATCTCAGATGACCCTCCTTACCAGATTATCAATTATGTGACCTTGTTCTTTTTTATCACCATTGACCTGGAGGCTGTCAGAAAAAGCTAAATGTACTTTGGTCAGGCCCCTATAAAGTCATTCATAAGGTGAAGTCTGAGTACTCCATTGCCAACGTTAACCAAGGGACTGTAGTAAATTGGGTGCATGGTCAGTTCCTATGGCCATATTTCCCCCTCTGACAGGACCTTGAGGGGGGCATTGTTGAAATTCAAGATAAAAATTGAATTGAATTTCCTTCTTCCAAATTAGGCTGTGCTGAATCAGTCGTTGAACCTACCCGATCTAAATATATTTTAGGATCCTCCTCCCCTATACCTGAGTCACGTGGGGTGGCGTTTCCACCCATTCAGTCAGGCGAGCTCGCTATCCATTGAGGACACCCATGGGGAGGTCATTCTGGAAGATCAGTAAAGATCCTGAATGGATGAGGCCCCAATGATCCTGAAGGCACCAAGTACCAACGCACCTTGAAAATATTAAAGCCTTTTAGCTTAATAAATCATTTGGTACTATAACCCATTTTTTCCCATTTCCTTCTCAGTGTTTTTTTTGAAATCTCCAGCTTTGAGCCACCGCGAACCCCAGCGCCAGTCCGAAGAGCTGTAGCGCCAACAGTTGAAATACCAGAAACTTTTCAACGAGAAAGAAGACCAAATTAAATGATGATGCACCAAGATGTTCAGGTACTGGATGAAGTACAATCCCTATGCCCCAAACAGGGTGAGATGGCTTTAAACTACTGAACTTACCAAAGTTTAATAAGGATGAGAGGTTCACTCTTTTATCAAGTTATTTGAAAAAGCAATGCGGGGGGCATCAGTCCATGCATAAGGATCAATGCTAATCAACTCACTTGACGCCCAAAGCTGTGACCTTGTTATGCCTATTTGAGTGATTATTGGTCCTATATGGATGCCTGATTTAAGTGAAAAATCAACTTGGAGGGCCTGGAAAATTTTAGACCTGAAAACAAGAGCTCCTAAATATTGAATTTAAGCAAAATGAGACTATTAAGGATTTTTGGACAGATTTTTCTTGTGGCACAAGTATTGCTCAGGTGTAATGCAATAGATAAGTTTGCGCTAAAATTGCAATGGAACACGCAGTTATGCCCTACTATGAACTGCACCATGTCATGATATCTGCATTCAAAAGGAAAAATGGAATCCCAAGAGCTTACCAATTACTTTAGAAGCTGTTCTCATAGTTTCAAAACCTCTAATCAGCCCAAGGACCAGCAAAAATTTTGATCTTTGGGATCAAAAGCAACACTTTGTCTGACTACGGGTAAGATTCCCAAACTACAAACCAAAAATTCGAGCAAAACCAGCAAACATTGACAATTACTTTCCACAACTGTGGTCAAAAGGGGCACTTTGATAACTAATGCTACAGACGGTCTGACAAAAAGCCTAGGGTCAACGTTTCTCTAGAAATCAACAGTGACAGCGAGATGGGAAAAGAGCAGGTGAAATAGAGGCGGAATGCTAACTCCATCAATGTTCACCAAACCATTCCACATGACCCTGGTGAGCTCTTTGGGCTGAAGATGTCGCCGAAGATAACCTCCACTATATTGTGGCTAATGACGTTATGATGGTCACTACTTGGCCACAGAAAAAGTAACTAAACCCTTAAAAATTACCAAAGAATCCCGAACAGAGGTGCCGAAACCTTATGCAAAATAGATTATCAATCAGGGCTTGGACCTCTAACCTGGATGTTCAACTTCCTTACCTTTGCTTAACAACGTACAAGTGGCCATTTTCATGAAGACCTTAGCATATAACTTCCCAGATATTGCTCAAGTCTGGATTCACACATTGAATTGGGCAGCAGTCACATTATTCACACAATAATTACTCTGAAAAATACTCTAAATGTAATTATGTGGATATAGCAGTAAATAAGGTGCAAGTTTAGGCCATTGTTGATAGTGGTGCTCATATCAATATAGTCAGCACAAAGTTGGTTAAAAAGTTGAAAATTGTGCCCAATGTTACTCACTGTCAGGAATATGGTACAGCTGGAGCGCATACAACTAAATTGCCTGGCTCATACAGTACCTACCTCTCAGATTAAGATCTATTATAGTGACAGCACCTGCTACAGTATTTCCAAATAAAAACTATGATATTTTAATTGAGACCAATTTCCTAACGAGATATGGAGTTCTTACCAATCATAAGGATGATACTCTCACCATTCTTGGCCAGGCTATCCTGCTTTACTATAACTGGGCTGGGGCATTTGAGAAAAAGAAACCCAATATATTTATAAATCTGTCCTACAAAGATGGAATAGTCCCAATTGAGTATGTCAAAGTGCAGTCAAGGATAAACCATTTCCCACTCAGATTGATGAGTCAAATGGCATTACACTTCAATCAAATCAGCACATTACTATACCTTCCAGAGATCAAGTAATCGTCCCACCAGGACTGACAATTAATATCCCAGAAGTACTTTATGGTGAAGTATATCAACCATGGTCTAAATCTCAATTTGAACCAAACATTGCCCCTGTTATTATCATTCCTGGCCATGGAGAAATACACATTTTGTTTCTAAACCTGTAAATTGGCCCTCTCCATCAAACAACATCAATCAATCGCATTTATGCATCTTTTCTTTACCACAGAAATTCACTCATTCCATGATTTTGAAACTTTTGTTGAATTAGGGCTTTCTGATAAGGACTTACTCAGCATCAATAATGTTGTCCCTATGGCTGATTTAAGCAACCTGACCAACTCTGAGAAAATTTAAGCTCAGTATTTATACTTTTAATATTGGTAAATGTTTGCACAAGATGATTTTGACTTGGGATGTTCTAAGGGTGTCATCCGCAGTATTGATACCAGAAATTATAAACCAATTTGATTAAACCCAATTAGATGTTCAAAATCATCAGAAGAAGCTGTATCCAAGGAGTTTAAGGAACTTCTAGATCATCACGTTAGTGCCTTAAAAAAAGTCCATGGAGGTATCTTTTTAAATAGTGAAGGAAAAGGATGGAAGCAACTGAGTAGTCATTGATTACCAAAAGTTAAACATCACAAAGAAGGACTCATACCCTATGCCACAAGTTGATAAAGCCTTGGAAAGGCTAGGGGGCGTGAAGTTCTTCTTGGCAATGGACCTTATCAGCGGGTATTGGATAATATATCTTCCCAATGAGGAGCGCAAGAAATGTGCAATTATAACCCAAGTGGACCTATTCCAGCCGACAAGAATGCCTCAAAGGCTCTGCAATGCCCCAGCTACCTTCCAAAAGAGCCATGGACATAATCCTGGGAGATTTGAAGTTGTCATGTGTATTAGTGTAGCATAATGATATCAACATTTTCAGCCGCACTTTTGATGACCACCTGGAACACTTACAGGAGGTTTTTTATAAGTCTAGCAGATGCAAACTTAAAAATCAAGCATAGAAAGTTCTTTTTTCAAAGACAATATGGAATATCTCAGATTTTTAATTGACAAAGTGGGCCTTCAGCCCCAAAACTCTAAATTAGATGCCATCTCCAAAATGAAACAACCCAAATACAAGCTCAATATACAAGTATTTTTAGGCATTATTGGTACTAGTGTCATATTATTGAAGACTTTGAACAACTTGGAGAGCCACTTTTCTATCTACTTAAGGATAAGGTTACATTAGATTGTACTCCGGCTTGCCAAAATGTCTTTAACTGACTCTGATCGGCACTATTGGTCACGCCTGTTCTTCAATATTCAGACTTTGATTGTGGATTTATTGTTCAAACTTATGCATACCTAACAGCAGTGGGGGATTTTGTTGTCTTAAATTTGAGAAGACGGTGAAGAACATCAAGTTGCCTTTGCAAGTCAGACCTTATATGTTCATAAGAGAAATTACACGGTGACAGAACAATAATGTTAGCTGTCATATATGCTTGCAAGAAATTTTGGATCTACCTGCATTATACTCATTTCAAAGCAGTTACTAATCAGGCTTCCATAAGATAGCTGTACAGCTTAAGTTACCATGAGGATCAATTAGTCCTCTGGTCATTAAAGCTTCATTCTTATGACTATACAATTGAGCATTGAGCTGTGGAAAAACATCAAAACGCCAATTACCTATGCGACTTCCCACCATTGTAACACTTATCCGGGATGCCAATGAATTGTTTTAGAAAGTGGTCAGCAGAGAGTACCAAGATGAGCCTTAATACATCCAAAAACTAACTTTGGATTAAAAAAATAATTTTCAAAAATGGGGTGCTTTACAAGATCATTGAGGGTAAGGAGTATATTTTCCAAGACCATTGGCGCGAACAGACACCGTTTTGGCTTGCCAAAAGGCCATAGGGCATGGTGAATTCAAAAAGACAAAAGAGCATTTGAGGTCATCTAGTACTAAAAAAAAAAAAAAAAGAGCATTTGAGGAAATTCTATTATTAGGAGTCTATTCATTTTGACATCCAATGAACGTTAGAATTCTGTGTGGAATGTTAAGGAAAAAACTGTTCCAAAAAAGCACATCTTTTACAGCTTTTTTGGCCCAAGTTCACCTGGGACACTGTATTTATTTATGTTGTTGGCCGACTTCCAACAAGCAATATGAAAGCCAAGTACATTATTGTAGACATTGACCATTTGACCAAATGGGTTGAAGCCAAGACTATTCAGGAACCAGGAGCGGCAACTACAGTCAAGTTCGTCCTTGAAAAAATCCTCCACAAGCATAGATGTCCTCAGGTTATTCTTACTGATAAAAAAAAATTTTACCGCCAATGTCCTTGCCAAGCTCAACCAGTTAATGGAACTCAAGTTGTGCTTTCTGCTCCCTATCATCCCAAAACTAATGGTATAGTTGAGAGCACAAAAAGGACATTAGTGAACATTATCAGAAAATTAACATTGAACAAACCATCCAAATGGAGTACTTATTTAAGTTTGTAAGTATTTGCCTACAACATCTCATACCATTCGGCAACCAGGATGTCCCCTTTTCAAGTATCATCTGAAGGTCATCTAACCATACCAACACTACTATATTTGGTCCTAGAATCTTTGAAAAAACACTTATCCTCAATATGTTGAAAAGCTTACAGATACTCTAATCAAACTGCAAGCTCATGCCTTTTGAAAACAGCTTTTACATGAAAATGGTCTGATATCAAAATGACTTGAATATTGAACACAAATTGGCTAAATTTTAAGTAAATGAAGTTCTATTCTGCAACGCCCACTTATCGGGCTGATTGAAAAAGATAGATTGCATCTTGGTAGGGCCATTCAAAATAATTGGGAAGACATCTCAGTTCATAACCGCAATTAAGGTTATTAGGATCAGCCATATTTCAACTGAGTCCAAACTGAATTCCTAAGGAAGTTCAATAAGCTGGCAGATTAAGAAAAAAGGGAACAAAATAATATAAAAACATTTAAAATACAAAAAAAGAAAAATTAATAAAAATTTTAACCTAACTAATACTTTAGTTTGCACTTAAGGATGGGGATAGGATCCAACTCCAGATTCATTGGCAATTATGGTAGAGTTAAGACTATGCATTTGGACTATTCTATTGGCAATTTGGACCAAAATTAACAATTGATGAAGATCAATGATGGCTAATAAGGATTCTAAGGCTTATATTTGAGTCATGTGGGGAAAAATGTCAGATTCTGATGGTTGACCCAAATTAAACCCTTTAACAACCAACAGATCACGCCGATTATTCTCCCAAAACTCAAGCTAATACTCTATATCAACTTAAAGCCAATTGCAATTATATGGCTTGGGCCAATTATCTCAACATCAATTAAATTCAATTATTTTATACAGAGCTCAGGCCGATTCTTCCTCGCATGTTCAGGATGATTATACATGCAACAAAACTCAGTAATTGGTCCCAACTAATAGGGAAAAATACAAATATTCAACATAAGAAATTATCTGAGGATTGACCCAAAGATAAAGTCTAAAAATCACATGACCAAATAGACAACTGTGAATTGTAATTAAAAGTTCGCCATATGGCAAAATTTGTATATTGATCCTCGTAATTGGCATGATAGCACTTGAGCATGGACTGCCCAAATGGGAGTACCTAATACTATTGATTGAGGCCAGTTAACATCCTGAGTAGGGGTGCATCTTTTACTTTAATCGATTAAAAATTTCACAGAAGATATATTTTGTCAGCAGTATGACGAAACTCAAATTGAGATGATCCTAGGACAATTTTACATGTTCTTATTGTTTTTTGTCTCTGAATTCCTCCCAGATATGTTGTATTTTGCCACCAATAAACCTAGCAATAGGCCATAGTTGTATCTGTTCAAGGGCAAAACTGAGGTGGAAAATATTCTGGGAAAATGCATGCTCAATATGTGGCCAGGAGATGCCCAAGAGCTATAAATACCAGCACCTGGCCTAATTAATAATCATCAAAAATATATATTCTAAAAAATATATTAAGGGGTGTGGCATAGTATGGATGGGTGTCCCACTATTTCCTCTCACAACGTAGGTTCATATCCCATCATGGCAGAAATTGCATTTCTGTGCCAAGAGGATAACAATACATGTGGATTCGCACACCATGCCTCAGTATGACCAAGAAAATTAGAGAAGCTAGGTCATGTAATTCTAGCCTATCAAAACACGTGCAGGAAGGTTTTGACCACAGTACTTTGGTTTTGTCCTCCACTCCTATATTTTCGCTCCCTGCTCCATAACCCTTCTATTGGTGTGGTATATCTGTCCCAAGATCATCCCACCTCAAATAAAATTAAATAATGATATATTTTATATAATCTCTTTAGTGGTTTTTCATCACAAGTCTCTTTTGAAGAGTGTTGACAAACTGGAACTCAGAATCCACAGCTTGTACCTTTGCCTGCCTTGGTAGAAGTTCCCAAATATGAACTGGAAAATCGAGCCCAAAATGGACCAGAAGAGTCGGAATTACCTGAGTATGCCTAGTGAGCTTACAAACGGTCAAAATACCATAAGACATAGGAAAAATTGGGGATCATTTAGCCGAACTAAAACGTAAATAAGTATGCAGGATCAAAGTTATCAATTTAGCGATTCTCAGATAGTAAACGCACATAAAAAAGATCCCAAAGATAATCAAAAGTGTAAGGCGCGTTGCATTGACCCCTGAGGCATACTGGTCTGCTGGTATAGTCATTGGAGGCAATAATCGCTCATCCTTTGTATATTCCTTAAGTATATTAGTCTGTCAATGCCACGTATGATCTATTTCAGTGAAATATTTTAGCATCCCAATCAGCTAAGAGCATCAACTATCTGAAGCAGAGGGTAAGAATCTTCTTTTTAATAACTTTACATTATTGACAATAATCAATTACTACCTAGTTAGAGAATTTTCTTTTTCTTGATATAAAACAGGGCTAGCTCGTGAACTGTGTGAGTGGAAGATCATGCCTTGATCAAAGCTGATTTAATTCTTTCTTGACAATTTCATTGTTTTCTCTACTTCTTCAGGTAGGCCTGGAACGTATAGGCCTGGCATCACAGGTGTCATTACAGTATTGTTTTTTAGGACACCCCAAGTCGCTGTTACTCTTGGCAAATATTTCAGCGCATTTTTACAGATTCGCCAAGGATTAATCTTTTGCTCTTTTAATAGCACTTTTACCATTCTTAGAAGATGATCAACCAAACACTTAATGCTTCATTTATTAATTGAGGAGGGTCAACCTTGGGACATATAACCATACTGAGATTTTTTTTCTAGCCAATACATGATTTTAACCTGTCTTAAACAAAACCACTAGAGTGTGAGCAGGAATTACCCTACAAGGCTAACCAGCCCCTGATGCTGCATCTAGAAATTCAAACTTTGATAACGTCCCAAAGCATTTGAAAGACTTAATTTTGCCTTGGAGTACAAGGCGGTTTAAGGAAAACTTCTGAATTTTCTTCACTTTAATCTTCCATATGGTTAAGTTGGTAAAAAAGATGCAGATACTCAAATGTCCATAAGTAAAGCATTCCTGGAGCAGTGTGGAGTCTGATTTTGGATCTCTCCAACGGAAAGAAGATCTCTAAACAATCCATCCAATATGTCAGGGACAGCCCAGTGTCAAAGAATCACTGTTCTCCTGGAAGTAACTCACAACTATAAACTACCTGAAATGGAATACACTTATTTCCAGAGATAATAATGGTAGTGCTCAACTACCAATTCCTTAATTGCAGATTATGGATGGGAAGTACCCTGTTAGTGTAAGTTGAATTAATAAAGTTTGTGTTTAATGAGGAGAACCTATTTCTCTTTGAGTAGTGTAGAGGTAGCCATTAGTTGAGGATTAAAAAAATATTTTGTAGCTAATGAGCAAATAAAAAATAAAGGAAACTGGTATCAATCAAAAATTGATAATCGTGACTGGGCAATATGATAGCTGGAGAACTAACTTATAGAGGCTAACCTCATTGACAAAGGACTATAAGCCCATTCAACTATAGTGCTCTCAGGACTGGCATTTACATACTTTTGTTGATGGATCATGTCCAGGCAATATTCAGTCTCTTTGCAAAATAACTTTAGATTACATTTACCAAAGCCCTTCTAATTCCTATCATGAAGTTTCAAATCTTATTCACAAGTATCTTGACTTAAATGTAATCATAGTAATAGTTTAAATTTTGAGTATAATGAGATATGGCAAGAGCATCCACTTAGTCAATCCAAAGTTTTCGCCAACATCTGAGAAACTTTTGTGCACTTTTTCTTGATGAAGGACACCTTAATTATTCTCAGAGGTGGAAGCTCATTATAGTAATAACTATATTAGAAAAAATTGCTCCGCAAGTTGCTTGTTGTAGGGTTTAGAGAAAATTATTAACTTATGCTACTCAGAGCAGCATTCTGTCTTTAGATTGTAGATAAAACTAATAAGAGAGCCGTCAATGTAGGGAGGGATTGATCTTTTGTAGCTTATTCTTTGTGTCTTTATATTGAGACAACTTATTTACCAGCAATATTTCCTACCTCTGCTGCCGGTTGTCTTTTCCCTGATCCTCGTTATCTGTGGTCAAGGCCACATAGCTTATGCTAGACCGCTTTTTTTAACAGGTTTGTGCATAGTCTCCCTGGAGCTGCAAATCTGGCAAGTCACATTAGTAGCTCTGAATCAAAGCTTTGGGATCCCAAATAAGGGGTACCCAAATTATTTTGTATTTAAGTGTTGCCTGAGCGTTGTTTATATTAATTTATCAATTTGTAAAATTAAGTGACCTAAAGATCATGTCATATCAAGAAACCTATCTCTTTTTCACCAAAAAACACTTGAGCCTCATGATATAATTAAGAAAACTCAAAAAAGGGTTTTCAACTTTTAAATTTTATTAGTCATGAACTTGGCCTTGAAAGTGGTCATTTTGTTTGGGACTACAATATTTTCTTAATTAGCGCTTTCAACATCTTCAAACTTTAACTATCTTCAGTAAGTTGTTGCATAATTGAGGAAAACTCTTTTCCACTTAAACATCAAAATCAAAGATAAGAATTTCAAAAAAATACAAAAAATTGCTGCTTGATCAAGCTAATACTTATGAATGTCGATGTTATCAATGCTGAGCCATGGCTAGGGTGGTGGTGTGCCACTATTTGGAATATTTTGGCTGCCACTAAAGCGCTTGGGCTGGCTCTGCTAGCCCATCTTATGCTACCAGGCGTTATGTCCCCCCTCAGGACTTGTCCCACCACATCACAAGTTCCAGGCGGTGCTCCAGAGCCCTTTGATGCTCACATGGAGCAATTTGCATTTCAGCCTCTGGGTCAAATTTGGGAACCTTTTCCCATATGCAAGTGTGGCCAACGTTGAGATGGACACAGTGGTGTTTAAAACCACTGGCTTCATTGATTTCCACCACATTATGGGTATTTCAACTCAGTTTCCATCCTCAGGCCAATACAATGGCAGCATCTAAGCTGTTGTTAATTTTTAAAAATATTTCCCTTCCCACCATTTGCACCCAGCTACCAGATGAAGCCATTTTGGTGGTCCATTTCGCCAGGTTGCCCTCCCACCTTTTCCCTGAACGCCTCCGCCACAAGCTCACAGAGGGTTTGACCATTTACAGTGCAGACCCCATGTTGCAATTTATGGTTCCAAATGGAGCGGATCGTTTGAAAGGGCTGCGCGCCTTTTTGATAAACATTCATTCCATCACAACACCTAACTTGCAATTCCCCCTTGCACGGTTAACAGATCTGCCCCTGATCGCCCACTATGGGTGCATATTGAGAAAGGCTGTGCCATTTGCCCCTTGTGCTTCAAGCTTGATCACTTAAAGTACATGTGACCTACAGCTTCTGCCTCTGCTGCTTCCGCCGCTCCTCTCTCTGACGTTGGGTCAGAGGCTGGAATCGGCCCAATTTTTTGAATGGGGCTCAATCCTCCCACCCCCAACCTCAGCAACTTCTGGCGCTTCTTTAAGGCGGCAGCCAACCAAAATCTAAAATTTCTAAAAAATTTTAATAAATTTAATCTGATTGCAAAATCCTGAGTAAATGGCTGAACCAGTTTCAGCTGAGCTGCCATGGTCAACAGCATGTGGCCAATCAGCTCCTGCCACTGTTCCAATTCAGGTGGCTGGCCCAGTGCTGGCTGAATCCAATCCTTTTGAGGCTTTTGAATGGATTGATGAGGGTGAATGGCCATATCAAAAGAAACTAGATTTTGCTTTGGAAAGGTTCTTTGTTGATTTTCCCAAACCATGTCCCTGCCGTTTTCTCCATTGAAATGGTTTTTCAATTTTAAGAATATCAATACAATAACAGTTGAGGCTGCAGCTGCAGCTGCCCCTGCCAACACCCTACTCCGCCAGCAAATTTATAAATTGATGCCACCCTTGTTGAGGTTATTCCTATCCACAATTTTCCCCATGGTTTTGAGGAAGATGCAAAGTATGAAGTTGAGGAGCTTGCTTTTGATGTGAGCGCACTTGCTTGATGCAGCAAAAACTTCTCTTTTCAACCCCAATTATTTTGAAACCCAACGGCGCATCAAGTCATTCACTTGTATGCCTGCTCTCATCACTTTCATTGATCATCAACTTGCTTAATATGGTGAGGCAATGGATATCACTGGCCTTATTAATGAAGAAAACCAACAATTATACTTCCTTATGCCACATGTTGCTGATGCTCGTACCCCAATATTGTCCGCCATGGTCTTCCAGCTAAAGCAGGCATTGGAAAAAAGTTTCCAAAGCTTCCTCACCTTCTGATATGACTTCCTAGGCTGTTAGCTGAGGTACCATACTAGGTATTCTTTTACTAATAATACCTTTATTTTGGCCCATTTGCAAATAAAACTATATGGTGGCTCCCCCTTTGGGTTAAGCTAATTAGTGCTAAAAAAGGTATTGCATAATTGAGTCATAGAATTGGTCATTCGAGAAGTTTATTATAATGATAGTCTTTATGAGGTCATCATCCCTATCCATAGTCATCTTTTAATAACCTCAGAAAAAACTACACGTTCCCCTGATAATTGAATTTCGGTAAATTGCCCAGATTATATTGCTGGAAAGTCTAAAAGTGAATTATAGCATCAACAGTCCCAAAAGCAGCATAGAAAAAGCAAACTTGGGGTCATGGGTTGCTAGGTTCACTAGTAAGACTTTGGGGTTGAGATAAAAACCCAACTAATGAGGCAAGGACTAAAATGAAGTTGTCATAGAGCATTGAAGTTGAGTGGGTTTGGCCAGGACAGACTCTACTTCAGAAAATTCCTCAATTATTCTGGGTCATTCTTGGATGTGGACTAAGTATCTCAATGACAATTACATTGTTTAAATTCGCCTCTATATGCCATTCCCAATTCAACTGTTATTCCCAATTCTGTTCAGTCTGTTCTTTAACTGCTTCAAGGCAACAATCTCTTCTTTTAGTCCATAATATAGAGAACGATGCTTGAAATTCTCACTTTTTGATCTTTGTTAACATTTTATAACCTAAATGTAGATCAGTAAAGGTCTTTATTTGCATGCAGGAAATCCCATAAATCATTATGCAGTTAAAATAAGTGTCCTTCAAGGCTTTTATGTCTTGGTACTTGATTAATTTTTGGATCTTGAGATGTTTTAGTTCCTCCTGGAGGTCATTGGTCACTTCAGTAGTACTAACAATATGTTGAGCTGCAAATCACATCTCTCCTGTTGCATGTAGTGGTTAAGACTTCCACTATTCACCTTGATAGACCTCTATTCATACATAATTTATTTTGTCCATAGTCTCTGATTGTATTGTTAATTTTGTGTACCCACACAGCAAAAACATCTCTCTTCTTCATTGCTTGGCAGCTGATTTTAATTAAAAAATTTTGGTTCTTTTTTCTGATAAGCTCATCCAGTCACTTAAAGATTTGTTGGCTGAGCTCATGGTTTGTGTTGATTGCTGTCATACTCCTTAGAGGCTATCATCTAGTAGTTGTGTAGAAAGCATAGCTTCCACAACTTTTTGGGTTTGTTAGAATACCTCTATAATCTTAAAGCATGGATGGACTATTATCATACAGTAATTGCGTAATTTGGGTTGCAAGCATCCATTAAGGTATGACCTAGATGTTTGAAGTTACTAAGAGAGGACAATACTTGACTATAGTTTATGACACTGAATTGCTCATATTCTTGCCAAATCTGGTCTTGTTTATGTTAGAGGTAGAATATGGAGGGTAAGAGGTTGGCCGTTTTGTGGCAAAATAACTGGAATCCTCATATTACCAAAAGCTAATCTTATAAATCTTCTCTGTAGTAGAGTTGTAATAATTAAATCCTTGAAAATGAGGGGAGTATCTCCATCCTATCTCATTTCAAACCAGCTGAGAGGATTTTGGAAGATTGACGTGGAGCATAATGAGAAAATAGTTTTTAATTATCTTCCATCTGCAAAAGACTCCATGGTTCATAAAAAAAGTTGAGGTGAGTGCCCCTATATCAAGAACCACAATGTAGTGCGCAGAAAAGCACTATACTGCACATGTAAAAGTTCTGTCTACAAAAATATCAAATCATTTTTTATGACTTCTATCCACTAGACAGGGTCTGCTCCCTGTGATCCCTAAAGAAGGATAATCTACTTTTCAAATAGAACCAAAAATAAAGTTTAAATATGAGCAAAAGGTTATATATATTAGATACTATAGTATATCTAAGCCCAATTTATTAGTTTTGGAAAAATGATGTATCAAATGAAAGATTGATTAGCAGCAAGTGATTAGGTATAATATAACAATGGTACTCATCTTTTGGAGATATCATTATAGTCAAGGGCAGGCGCGTGACGATTCCAGAAGAGATAGGGCTTAAAGAAAAAGGTAGACATTATAACATGACAGTATCTAGCTTAAAGAGCGTTTTTATAAAATTTAAATGGAAAAAGCTAAAAATAAATTGCTTGATCTCAAGCCAATAATTTGATAGCAACAAATTGTTACTTCAGTTAAAACGCTTTGTAAAATTAATTGAAAAGATCATCCATTACCATATGATACCAGAATTCTTTAAGGCAATAAGGTTCAATGGTTATTTACTAAACATTGATTTTAAAAGATTGACTTTCATTAATCTAAAAATCTAGATGCAGAAATAAATAGAGCTCCTTTTCTGTCATGCAAAGTCTGGGTTAGCCAGTCTGGTGCACCAACTCGTGATGATACATTCCTATAATTTGCAATTAATGGTGATTTGAAGAAATTTTGATAGAAAAAAGTAACATTGATCTCTGTTAACCAAATTGCTAGCAAGTAAACTGGGATGAGGCATACAAACATCTCTTTATGGAGTGTAAATCCATAGCGTGCCTTGACAGTTTACATCCAGTTACATAAATCTCATTCAAAAGCTTCTGAATGGTAAAGTTTATATTTTCTTAGTGAACATGATTCTGGTCTTTATTGAAAGTTAGGGTGTGAATTCAAAGAATGACTGAATTTATAAGATCTCAAGCTGATTTAAGTCACATATTAGATAAAATTGCTAATCCATCTGTTTACAATTCATAAAAAATTAAAGAAGAGAGTTTTTTGAGTGTAACTTTTTTCCTTTTGATACTAGTGGTGCCCTAACCCAAGAGGTGTGCCCTCACGCCTCTTTATTTGTGTTGTGCCAAACAAAAAGATAATTAGATAATTTAGAAACATAACATGATTCCGCAGCGTTGGCCTAAGCATCCATATTAAAAGGGGTGAGGGTTGAGTGGATTCTTGTCCAGCACCAGTTCCTTCAGGTAGTGGGCAAAGGCAAAAGTAAAAGGGAGTTAAGCATATCAAAGTAGGGCAGAAGGAGAAAGAGGTGAAAATTTTCCTCGTTGATAAGGCCTGTAGTATGCATCAGCTTGTTATATTGAGCAAGATGGTGCTCAATAAAAGTAATAGATTTGGGCAAGAAAGTGAATAATATTTCAATGGTGGGTTTTGGGGTAGTTGGGATCAAAAAGTAAAGATATCGCCATGTTAATGCACTTGCAGACCCTGGAAAATGCAAAATTTCATTATAAAATTAAGAATAGTTAGTGAAATCCTGGGTAAATTAGGGCGACAAATTTTCTCACAAAGTGCTTTATCTCCACATGGTTGCATTGGCGGAGGTGGGTGTTGACAAGGGACAGGTGCTTTTGAACCATTTGATATAGTTTTATATAAAGGGTAATTTTTTCAAGGGTGTCAGACATTTGCCCTCATGACTCCAAGGAAAGAATGTTTTGGGTTGAAATGGGCTGACGCGGGGTAATGTTGGAGATTTACAAGTTTCCAATAATAAGGGTGATTTAAATGATATGAACGATTTTATCAGCCAAAAGACCCTGGCCAATTTTTGGTGGAACCCCACAAATTGCGGAAACTCTTCTACAAATACCAAATGAGCTATTATCTCAAAATCAAGCAATCAGATTCATCCAACCACGTGTGCTATTCTGGGGCATCCATAGAAAGGTTCTCCCACAGCCACGCCTAATTCCATTACAACACCTAAGTGGGGACCCCCTTTTATAGGCTTGGCGGAGGCCCCAAAGTGGAATAAAAATAAGCTAATGGGGATTTGATAAAATCTATTAAATTGTTACCCCACAGATACATATTGCTAACACTTATTCCCAATCTGTCGTTTAGCTAAATTGAAGTGAGTTTTCTAAGATTTAATAGACTGAATTGCATATTTACTTATTCAGACTGTAACAAGCCATACTAAACTTACCAATGAATTCCCTTCAACCCAAGACCATTTTAAATACTGAATGGTCAAATATTGAGAGGGTTCATTTTTTCCTTACCCCCACAACAATAACACAACTATAAAAACCTAAAATTTTCTAGTTTTTAGTGTCTATTATAATTATTAAATTGGCTTTATGTTGGATGTGTCAGTCCCCTGGTTGGTCATCCTCAAATAAATAAAAAATTAATTGTTTTAATCCCCTTTTTTTGGAATTTAGTTCTAATGCACACATGTGAGCTTCTCCTATCCTAAATCTAACAAGTGGTGCTCACTAAAGGGGTATACACCACAATAAATTTCCAAAAAATGGTTGGTGTTGGGATGAATAACCCTTGCAAACTCCCCTCTGCCTCTGAACTCCAGATAGTTTTCCTTGAACATCAACTAGCAAGCGCTTTATCAAGACTTAAAAAGCTCAAACAGCGCCCATTCAAATGTCCCTTGAAGGATAAGTTCACCCCTGGCGAGGGTAGTATTGATTCATTCTTATATGTTTATGTAGCAGCCATGGAATTGGCGACTGACCACCAGAAAGTTAAGAACATCATTCCTCCATTAAGTCGCTAGGTCCCAATAACTGATGGTTCCTTATATGGATACTCTACACACCTTGGCCGAGGTTAAAAAGCTCTTGTAGCGGAATTTGGATCCAAACAGAGTTTAACTAGGGAAAACTGGCTTTTATGCGCTTTAGTATGTATGAAGGTGAACGTATCAAATCCTTTGCTGAGCAATTCTATCTTGCTTCTCAGAGATTATCAGCATCTAAAATGCTAAACCTGGATGATTCCATCGCAGCTATGTTATCTGGGTTAGCTTCCAAACCTTCTTTAGCTCAGCATATCATTACCCTAAAGCATTCTTTTTTAAAAACGTCAATGACATAAAAAAGGCCTTGTTAGATGTTGATGACTTGTATACCTATGCAATAACCAATGAAGCTGTGATGAACCCAAAGTTTGGACTATTGAGGAGTGTAAAACTCAAGCCCCAACGGAAGAGGCTATGCTGACCCCTATGAAAATTACTACTCTGAGCCCAGTACCTGTGGAATAGCCAAAACCTGATCTTTCTCTGCCATCCAACATGAGTTCTCAATCCAATAAATCAGAGTGCATCCTCAACCATGGGTCAACGCTCCCTGCACTCACCTTGCCATCAAAATCAGCTTGTGCTATCTAAAAAACTTCTTTAAGTGGTTAAAAGCTTGCTTATAAGCCTAAACCCCTTTCATATGTGATATTCACTCCCACCAACAATGGGTTAAAGGAACAGGTCGCTAAAGCTAAACCATCTGTTTCCCCTAGGTTCACAGCCACTTATCAACCCAAAACTGGCGGAGTTAAAACATCCACCTCTACGATGCCATCTCATCCAGCCACCTCTAATCCAAAACCTATAGCTATGAGGAAACCCAAGCCTCTCCCTTCAGTGACAGTTACTCCCAACAATTATGGGCTCAACTAGAAGGCTGCTCATGCTAAGCCGCCTGCTCCTCCAAGGATCATCGCTGTGAATGGGCCCCCAGCTATTAAAGTTATGGCCTCCACACTGACTGCTTTTTAGCATTCACCAAATATATGTGGACAACCCTTCAGATGACAAGTCTGAAGGTGGTAATGAGGACGTTGCCATTTGTATTTTAGGAGCCCCTGTTAGAGTAGGTATACCAGATTGCTGAACCATGAAGGAGCAGATAAAGCCCTGATCCCCTTAAGATACCTACTTTAATCAAGTGCTGGGATGCCTTGAAGTTATTGATACCTTTAGCAATGCTGACCAGGTTATTGCTTCTCTGATCCAACCAATTCATCATGTTCACACTCTAAGTCCATTAAAGATAACTACCCTGAGACAGCGAAAAAGCTTGCCTCTGCTCTTCATCTTAAGGAAGTATTAGCTCTCCCCCTAACTTTGGTGGGACCATAACTAAGCTAGAGAAGGTTATCCAAAAAGTTCTGGGTTAGGGCTATCTTGGACACTGGATCTCCTGTGAACGTTATCTCTTCCAGACTGATCAAGAAAATTAAGCTGGCTCCTGATATTGAATGTACGCAGGAATTTGTAACAGCGGGTTCAACAATGCCCATGCTATTGGAGCCTACTCTTCTTTTTTTATTTGTATTGGAAAGCAAATATTGTCAGCCCCCGCTGTGGCCTTGGATAATAACGCTTATGATACGCTTATTGGCACACAGTTTATAATTGAATATGCGGTATAATCAACATGAAACAGGGTTACCTCTCTCTACTTAGTTTTGAAGTTCCTCAACTCTTCACCAATGAAAAACCTCATTTAAAAAGAATACTCCTGCTTAGTTGAGTACCAGTCCTATGCTTACTTTTTTTCTACACGACCTCAGGATGCAACACAAAAAAGTTGCCTGAATCATTGGACACTTCAGAGGGCATTCCCTTTTATGTTTCAGAGGAAACAGTAATAAAGGCTGGTGGACAACGGGTGGTCACTATCAATATTACTTTAGAGATCTCCCAAGCCTTTCTGCTGCATATAATAAGCATCAATGGAGAAACTCTTTAGAACCCTGTGTATTTCAGGTATACTAGGCCACGCCTATCAGAACCCATCAACATCATATTGGGGAACTTTACTAATAAACTCAAATTTGTCAAAAGACATCAAGAGATAGGGAAAGGTCTGCTTATTCCCCTCAATGAAAATAACAGTGTCCACTTTATTGGGGTTGATGTGGATATGGGTTTACCTACTGACCAGATGGTGTGTACTCTTCCTAACGTCCATATTTTTGATGACCTAACCCCGGATGAGCTTAAACGAGAGTATTCTCTACTGGATACATATAGTGATATTTCTCCAGACTGACACAGATTATGGGCATATGAAGGGGTGAAGCCACACCATTGATGTTGGTGATGCACAACCTATTCGATCTAAACCTTACCATAAGTCCAAGGTTGAAGAACAACAAATGAGGGTTGAACTCAAGCAGCTGTTAGACGCTGGGTTATTAGTACCATCCCAAAGCCCTTGGACGTCACCTCTCTTGTTAATCAAAAGAAGAATGGAAGTCATCGAGTGGTTAATGACTACTGTAAACTATATAACCTCTCTTAAAAAGACAGCTATCCTATCCCCCGCATAGATGATGCCCTTTCACAACTCTCCAGATCAAAACACTTCTCCGCCATGTACTTGGCCAGCGGATATTGGCAAAAGGTCCTCTCTCCAAAAGATCAGGAGAAATGGGCTCTTATTTGTAGTGAAGGCTTATTTCAGCCTACCCGCTTACCCCAAGGGCTGTGCAATGCGCTTGCATCCTTCCAACGTGCAATAAATAACATTCTACAGGACCTCAAGCTAAGATGTGTGATTGTCTATCTTGATGACATCACCATCTTTTCTTCAACGTTCACTGATCATCTCACATTTAAAAGAAGTCTTTCAACGCCTGCGGGCTTCTAATATCAAGCTAAAATTCTAAAATTTTCCTTCTTCCAAAAGAAGCTAGATTTCCTCAGATATGATATCTCCCAAGAAGTCATACAGCCTTTATAGATAAGTTTTAAAATATCTTTACAATGCCTGACCCTACAAACCTTTGGGACATTCAGGTTTTATGGGTATTATAGGGTTATTACCATTAGTTCATCCCCAAGTTCACCCAGCTCAGTGATCCTATCATTTAACTAATGGCTAAAAAACCCCTTTTATTGGGGTACAGAACAAGCAGCTGCTTTTAAAAAGTTGAAGTAACTGTTACAACAAAGTCCTATTCTAAGGCACCCAGATTTATAATAAGCCTTTTATCTTGTTTACTGATGCCTCAGACTATGCCGTTGGGGCCATCTTAGCCCAACTAATTGAAAATGGTGTAGATCATCCTGTATTTATTTCAGTAATTTGCTATCAAAGGCGGAACGCAACTACAGCGTCACAGAGAAGTAGTACCTTACTATTTGTTAGCTGTAAAACATTACCACCTTTTCTTGTATAGCACTACTTTCACTGTAGTTACCAACTACGCTTCCTTTAAATAGTTATAGAATAAGAAGGATCCTTCTGGACGGTTAGCACAATGGGATTTAAAGATCCAGCATTATGACATAAAGATTGAACACCACGCTGGAGCCTGTCACATGAATGTTGATGGGTTAACTCGTCTGCCCATTCTACATTTGATTAATTTTGAGGCGGTGAGGTTACATGATCTCTTAATGACCCCCAATGACTGGGAAGATGAGGATGAGCCTGTTCAAAAGATGTTATCCTGGCGCTCCCGCAACACCAAAGTGGAGAATGGAATATTCTATAAGCAGGTGGGGGGAAATTGGTTGCCTTATCTATGGTCCTCAAAACGTGTGCATGTTATTATGGAGGATCACTCTACCCTAGGTCACGGGAAGTGAAGAAAACCTATGAGTAGATTAAAGAGAAGTACTATTAGGAAGGAATCATGGAAGCTATTGTCAAAGTCTTGGATGCCTGCCTCACTTGTAAGAAGCAATCCAGTTTCAGAACTAAATACCAATATCAACCAACTACCCCTCAACAACCGTTCCACACCATCAGTTTAGATGTACCAGGTCCTAACCCATATGATACCAGTGAGAATAAATTTATCCTAGTAGGTATTGACCACTTTGCTAAGTGGGTTGAAGCCGTGGCCCTCCCTTCCCAAACGGCCAAGGCCACCACAACATTTTTACATCAATTTATTTTACTCGCCATGGTTGTCCTCAAGTACTACTCTGTGATAATGGTAAGAACTTCACATCCAGAGTAGTCAAGATCCTGGCTACGTCTATGGGGACTCAACAACACTTCTTGGCCCCATATAATTCCTCTACTAATGGAACTGTGGAGAGAGCCAATGGAAAATTGGTTTCCATTTTTCATAAAATGACCTCCTCTGATACACTTCACTGGGATCAATTCATACCCAGTGCTCTTATGGCATACCTGATTAGTTATCATCAAATTCTGAAAATTTCCCAATCTGTGATCTGTATGGGCGGGAACCAGGGATAAACGCCCTTTTAGCTAAAGAGGTTTTCCGCTTTAAAGTTGTTTACCCTTAAAAATCATGAGAAGATTGGCTCAGCGTAACATTCATCTTCAATAAGAGGCTATGACAAACTTAGCTAAAATGGTTGCAAAAGAGGACAAGCGACCAATGAGTTTCAGGCTCCCTACCTTCCTTCAAAGTGTCTGACTTGTTCTTATATTACCATAACCGCATCACAAAGTAGCAAGTTTGTATCTATTTGGGAGGGTCCCTTAACTGTCACCTACAAGAGAGGTGATGAGTATTCTATAAAATTGTTGGCTACAAGTATCCCCATAAATCAGGTACATGGCTGCTTCCTACGGCCCTATTCTCCCCTAACATTCTTGAGGGGGTTAATGTCGGACATTTGCCCTCATGGCTCCAAAAAACGTTTTGGGTCAAAATGGGCTGACATGGGGGAATGTCAGACATTTACAAGTTTCTGATAATAATGAGGGTATTTTAGATGATACAAACAAATTTTATCAGCCAAAAGACCCTGGCCAATTATTGGTGGAACATTGAAAATCAGGGCAACACTTCTCCATATACCAAATGGGCTATTATCTCAAAATCAAGTAATTGATTTTGAGATAATGCAGGCTATTCTGGGGCATCCATAGAAAGGTTCTCCCACAGCCACGCCTAATTCCATTACAACACCTAAGTGGGGACCCCCCTTTTATAGGCTTGGCGGAGGCCCCAAAGTGGAATAAAATAAGCTAATGGGGATTTGATAAAATCTATTAAATTGTTACCCCACAGATACATATTGCCTACCACTAATTCCCCATCCATTATTCAGCTAAGATAAAGCGAGATTTCAAAGCTTTGATAGGCTGAACTCACATAATCTTTATCTGGACTGTAACAAGCCATCCCAAATTCACCAAAGGATTCCCTTCAACCCAAAGCCATTTTAAATACTGAATGTTCAGATATTGAGAGGAGGTCATTAATTCCTTACCCCGCGACACTTAATAAAACATTAAAAACCTAAAACTTTCTATTTTTAGTGTCGATTTAATTTATTAAATTAAGTGGTTTAATCCCCTTATTTGTTGTAATTTAGGTTTTAAACCACCTAAGTGAGCCTCAATTATCCTAAATCCAACAAAGGGTAGAAACTTTGGTGGGTAGTCAAATAAGGTTAATCAGGTAAAAGTTTAAGCATCTAAAATTTGATTTGTTTTACATAATTCTGGTCTTCTTTTTTTAGCACTAGTGGTGCTCAAACCAAAAGGGGAAGCCTCCACAAATCTTTATTTGCAAATAAGCCAAACAAAAGAGACTTTTATAGATAAGAAAATTAATAATATGGCACTTCAGCTAATAGCCTAGGAGTCCATATCAGAAGGTAGGAAGCTTTGGGGAAACTTTTGTCTGGCGCCCGCTTTAGCTGATGGACCATGGCAGACAGCTATGGAGTGGGAGCATCAGCGACATGGAGCATAAGGATAAGCCTGGTCTTCTTCATAAAACAATTGAGTGTATTAAAAGGATCCAAAATTGGCCAATGCTGAGTCAACAATGGGAATTAGGTGAGTGATGTTAGGAGCTTTTGTCCCACATAATTGACCAAGGAAACTCTACTAGTGCCTGAGCAGAAATCTTCTCAAGAAGTTTAAGTTTAAGCTTTGGTTGGGCGGAGTGATAAGAGCATCACCCAAAGTGGTCAAAGATGAGGGAGTATCTAGCCCTAAAAAAATTAGGCATTCTCTGGACAGGGAGCGGCAGATGAAGACTGAGCTGAGAATGCAATCATGGCAAGCAAAGGGAACTTTCATTTTGAGTAGCTGAGCCATAAAAACCAAGGAACAGATGGCGCGGCCTATATTAATGCATGCCCTGAAGGCATGATCAGGGGGTAGATCTAATAATGGTGTATTGTGAGGTGGGTGTCACGAT
Source organism: Massospora cicadina (assembly GCA_022478985.1). Classification (NCBI taxonomy): domain Eukaryota; kingdom Fungi; phylum Entomophthoromycota; class Entomophthoromycetes; order Entomophthorales; family Entomophthoraceae; genus Massospora; species Massospora cicadina. The sequence continues at coordinate 12,465 of JAKSZP010009431.1, read as the reverse complement.
GAAAGGGGTGGTTTATTGAAAGAGCATGAGGCCCTGAAAGATGATTAACACCATTGGAACTACAAACTACAACACAAGGTCACCACTTTAGGCGGCTAAAACCTCCAAGAGCTTTTGGAAGAGGCATTTGGGGGTGATGTGTCAGGGCCAACCAGCAAGCTGGATCACAAGCGTGGCCTCATCTGGTAGCTAAGTTTAGAAGGTCTAGAAAAGTATATTTTTATGAATTTAAGGCAGTTGTGCTGTTGCCATGGCGCGGGATTTACAAGAGAAGCTGATGTCAAAGTACTTCTTTGTTATAGCAGAAACCCATGAATCTACTGGGCTTATACAGCACCTTGGCCATCTTTATTATGGTCGTGATCATGTAGGGGAAATGGTTCCCATACTAACCCAAAGGCTTAAATTTAGGTTCCTTAAAAGGAGCACCAGGGGATTCAACGCACTGCCTGAGAAGTGTGCGAGATGGTGAGCTAGGTCCCAATTTGGGATGCAGTGACTGGAAGCGTTTGTGGCTAGCTGAGCCAGCCTGCGCGCATTCAAGAATTAGCAAAAATACCAGAAGATGACGCCCCACCACCCACATAGGGGGATTAAGCGTTAATCACAATGACATAGGCCAAAGTGCTGCATTCATAGATGCTGATTTATGTAAATAATTTAATTTGAATTCAATATAAAATTTGATTAATATAAAAAAGATACTTTGAGACGCGTAGCTTCATGTTGAAAAATATTTCTTGTCTCACATGAGATAAGGGTAAAATATGTGGGTGTGCGAGTGTCCTTCTTATTTAATGGTATCTAATTAGTCATTTATAAGAACTCTAGAAAGAAAGGCACTTAATATTAGTAACTTATAATTTACTGCTCATCATTTTGGTCCATTGGTCAGGTAATGGGCTTAAGTCTCATCACCACTTGGATCTTGATCCAATATCTTACACTGTATAATGTGTTTTTATATGGATCATCATGGTTGACATTAGAATTTTTAACTTAATCTTAATTAATTTATCCTTGGAGGATAAGATAAATTACTCTGCTCTCCAATATTCATCCCTGGAGTAAAGAGGCTCAGATGTCCTAAAAATCCATGATTTAATGATATTTAATTAATAATTAGTATGAGCATATCTTTTCTCAATGATAAATACAGGATTGGCTCAAGGGCTACAAGATGATAAAAATATTTCTTACTGAATTTCTTGATTATTGTTTTTATTTAGATTCATTGTTGGCCTGGCTAAGCCTTATGAGTTGTGAGCATATTGTCCTGGAATCAATAGTTTTAATGTAGTGTTATGTTCCTTTAGCGCACCCCAGATTGTAACATTCTTGGAAAATATCCGAGTGTTTTTCTGTAATAAACTCAAGGCATGATCTTTTTATATTTCAACAAAAAATACTAAATAAACTATGATAATGTAAATGCGCTTTAAGATGTAATGGGCAGGCCAAAATGCAACAGTATACATAATTTTTGGTGACTCAGCCTCTTATATAGATAGAAATGGACATAAGAAGTTTTCTATCCCTTCTTCAACCTAAATTTCTGAGCGGTTTAATTAAATAGTGAAAAAACTAATATCTTTCATCTGGTGGTGATTACCATGAACTGCTTTATATCAATACCTACTTTCTATTAAAGAATGACTTCTCCTATAGTCCACCAGGAGCTCCAGAGATACTCTAGTGTCTACAACCCTTAGTTCTTCAAGAGAATAGCTCATAACTCGTTGATGATTTCAAGGGAACTCTTATTTTCAAGGATTTAAAGGAGGGTACATACTACAAAAATAAACTGGTAATAGCGGATGGTAATTGCTTAATTTGTGTAGTTGCATTAATAAATTTAAAGCTTTCAATAACAAAAACTTTTTTACCATAAAAAGTTTAAAGGTAACCAGCTGACAAAGTCTAAAGGACGTTCTCTTTAAAATATAGAACTGCTCATGAAATTTGAGAAATTGGTACTAATTATAAAAATTGATAATTGATACTAGGAAAAACTATATATTGGGAAAAAGACTTGTAAGGAGCAAAATTGCATTATGTGAATCTCCATAAGTTCCTTTTTTAGTAACTTTATGTGCAAGATGTTCCATTATGCTGGCATTGGCCATGTCATAAGCAATATATAATTAAAAAATAAGACTTTAAATTACATTAATTAAGCACTGATATTGATTATCACGCTAACTCAATATCATTCATAAGTATTACTTTCTAAGTGCAATCAGTATAGTAGTTTAAGTTTAATGTATAGTGTAAGGTATGGTATCAAACTGCTCAATTTTTAGCCTTAAATTTTCTCTCTGATGCTATAGTAGTAATTAGAAGACTGTAAAAGTAAAACACTTTGATATCTTTTAAAAAACTCGTTATCAAATCATCAGATTCCTATAAGCTATGTTATCTATGCATGTTACATGACTTAAAGCTTAAAACAATTTCATGGCCTACTTTCTTATTCTCAACATTTAATTTTAGCTTATTTCTAGTAGTTGGTGAGAAAAAGTTTTGTCACATTTTTAGCTGGGAATGTTGAATGTTTATCAATAAAGCATATCTCTTAATGTTGGTTATTTATTCTTCAGTCCTTATCATCCACAGGAAAATCAATATAGATTACGTTGCTTCATTTCTTTGGGAAACTAGTGGCTTGATGGCCTTTAGATTCAATAATTCGCCATCCAGTACTAAAAAAAATAGATTCAATGATCCAAGATTTTACTTCAACAATGCTTTCTCAATGCCCAGCATAGCCACATCATTGGTATTCTACTCATACCATTTTTTGTGTTACCTGGCCAATATATGAGCGCTTTTTCACAAGAGTTGAATTATATAGTCTAAATGAGATCATGCATTGGCTAAAGTACTCAATTATAACCAAATCTCTAAATTTCTGAGCAAGGCGGGTAACAGTTATGTAAATCAGGGTAGTCCTCAGTAGCATTTTTGTTGAAAAATTTATTGAACTGAATGATGAGCTCCAAATACCTGCGGTGGATTGGGTGGTATTGGCGTGAGCTGATTAATAGAATATTATTGGTGAGATCACCTCAAAATAAAGCGATAGGGTGATACTGAGCTATGGATAAATATTTTGTTGGATCACCTCCAAATAAGACAATAAGGCGATGTTAACTTATGACGAACATTTATTAGATCACCTAAAACTAAGGTGACAGGTAACTTCAAGAAAAATAGGCACTGCCAGATCCTGTCAGTTATGATGATGAACCAATGAGAATATAGCAGAATAAAAATAGTCTAAGCAAAAAATTCTGTATTAGCTGAAGTTGATAAATATAAGCTTGTTGAGAAGACTAGAATTGGGGTGCTTCTAGGTTAGTAGGAAAGAGGGAGTGAGCAGAAAGATCTGCTAGATATATATAATAATAAATAAAGACGTCGCTGAAGCTGTTGCTTCATATTTTATTAAATTATCATATTTTGTTTTAAGGACCAGCATTCCCCATTTCATCTGTCTTTTGCCCAGTGGGCTTGAACCTGCACAACTCTTCCAGCATAAAGCAATTATATCGCCAATTTTATAACAATTGAGCTCACTACATGGGACCCATTGAAAATCACAAAAATAAAAAGAAAAATTTTCCAGTTGTCAGCCATGTAGCATCCACCCTGCATTGATGGGGAATCTTAATAGCCTGATGCACCAGCCAAATATGCAGACATCAAACTCGTTTTGAATGTAGTGTTTATAAAAAGATGAGCTCCTTCAGGAGTGCAAACATGTAATGAACCAGCTCAACAACACGTTCAGCCAATTATGGATTCTTTGATAACAAAACAGTCAACTTGCTAATCACCTAGATGACACTACTGAATGGCTACATGTGCGGAGCAGAAGTTGAAAATAACCTCCCACCCTCAAAACCCTCATTGGGAAGTGGAAGAAAAACAAGAGGCCGTTTAGGATGACTTTTATTGTTAGGAGTATGAAGCCAGGTACCCAGCCAAGCCACTTTTCACAGACCATACATGCAGCGTGAGCTACTCAACCCAGGAAAGCAGCTCAGAAGATGACCATATGTCTGGGAATCAAATCTTCCAAATGATGGCATATTTCCCACTGATGCTACCTACGTCACCCCTGATGCAGCAGACAGGCCGTGTGCCACTGGCCCTATTGAACCAGCTCCTCAACAATATATCGCCTATGGTTCTTGACCAATTACACAGTATATTCCAAAGGCTCACAGTTATGAATTGGAGGAGGTGTGTATTTATAAACTGTCCTCATTTGACTGCAACAGGAACATTTATGGGTTCTTATAAAGAAATATTATTACAGCAGAATGGGCCTTAGATTGGCACAAGGCTAAATTGCTAATATCTGGCTTGGATGTTAGCAGCGCCAACCAAGTCACATGCTATCTCCCAAGCAGTTCAGTTAAATATCAAGATTTGAAGGATAATGTGCTGCGGTTGTTTGAGAGTGCAGCAAAGATGTCCCAGCAAAAGGCTAAGTTCTTTTCCATTGGGTTCCATCATAATGTGACCCTCACTGCATTTGCTGAACAATTTACAGCGGAAACCCATGTTTTAATAGAATCAGGCACTTTAGCTGAAGCCAATGTGGGAATTGCAATGACCTCTTCAGTGAAGCCATACCACAAATTTACAATGCCATGTCTCCAATTTTGGAGGACGACGTACCCCTGCTCAAAATTGTTCAACTTTTTCGTCATCTATCCGCTACCTTTACTCCACCTAATAAAGATCAAAACCTACAGAAGCTGTCACCAAATCTTCTTATTAAGGCATGTATGCCGCCCTGTTCAGATTCCTTCTAGTAAACCCTGGCTTTTATATAACTACGCGCCTCGCCCTCAGCTGAATTACCCCCAGCAGTTTATATTTTGGCCCATACCTGCTTATGACATTTTCCAGAAGCCTAACTTCTGACCTGTCCTGGTTACGCCAACTGCCCACAGTCAAACTATTGTCCTGTCTCATCTTACGATAACCAAGGACATGGGCTCTATGAGGTAAATCATTTTGAATGCAATCTCCCTGAATACCTTTCATGGAGTTGCCCCAATATTCAGGTCCACAATGTACAGCAGGACCTGTGCTACCAGGGAGAAGCTGGAGCAGAGTAGAGACAGGACCATCTACCTCCTATATCCCAACCCCCAACGTCCACTTAAATTCATCAAAGTATTTTTAACAGAAGTCCCTCATTTTGATGACAAGTACCTATATCAACAGTTGGTTGAAGGGGTGAATGTACTGGCATGAGCACGAGTCAAGGACATGGTGAAAGAAGGACCTCAGGAGCAACATAAGCCTTATTACTGTCAAATTTTCAACAAATTTCTTGAGATGAGCTGGAACCATCCTCAGATGCAACTTCCCTTGAAAGGAGTAAATGTCACCCTCCTGGTGGTTTTATTATTAAAGAATACCTTAAAGTCGGTGAGGGGATTATGAGTTTCCTTAGGAAAATAGATCCTGTAAATGTCCACTTGTCAAACAGTCAAAATTCTTTTTCTGAGTATACATACTGGGACATTTTTGTAGCAAAAACCTGAGTCCATGCTATAATAGATACAGGCGCCCCAGTCAACATAAACTCCACTAAGTTGGTGGCGAATTTGATGTTAAAACCAGATGTGGAACATTGAATGGTGTATAGAACCGTTGGTGCGGAAAACCCTGTCTCTGAGAGAGCGTACAGTGCGCTACCTTTTCAGTTTGGGTTAATTGTCAATATAGCTCTGGCAATAGCGTTACCAAATGATAATTATGACCTGTCAATTGGAACCACTTTTATGCGTCACTTTGGTGCTGTCATTAATATGACATATGGAGACTTTCGATATTTTGGGGCAGCAGATACAATTTATTTCCTCCAGTGGAGTGCTAAAGGATCTGAGGCTTATGGGACACATCGACCTTGCTTATAGTGACGGGGTGATTCCAGTTTGCTACCATCGACTTAAAAAGAAGACCTGGGCCCTCCCCCAGCAGATATGAATACCAAGGGCTGACTCTCAGAGCTGCTGGGTCCATATCCATCACCTACAGAATTTAAGTAATAGTAAACACTGAGCTAGAGGTGGAAATACCAATCAGGATCTATGGTTAGGTTGTTGACTCTTATCAGAAATTGCAGCTTGAGCCTCATGTGGCTCCACGCATTATTCTGCCTGGAAACTGAGAGATCCAGTTTTACTAGCAAACTTACAACAAGAAACATTGCAGATCTGACAACATCAAATAGTAGCATATTTACACTTGACCCCAGTTGAAAATTTCCTTCAGGTTCACGAGTTTGGGTTGCTGGATAAATTTGGTCTACCCACCAAACTGCAGACCAGCATAATGTCGGTGGTTCCATGTGAAAGTTTAATGGGGTTAATAGAGGAACAGAAGGATCAGGCGATAGCTTTATTTTAAAAAGGATAAGGATCTTTTTGCTGTAATCAACCATGATTTAGGATGCACTTGGGGGTGGTCTATCTATTGACACTGGAGTAAATCCCCCATCAGATATCAGCCAATCCGCTGCTCTAGGGCAGCTGGAGAAGCAGTAAGTGAGGAAATCAAGAAGCTACTGGAGCAACAGCTGCTAGAACAGTCAAAGAGTCCGTGGGCTTCACACGTCCTAATTGCAAAAAGAAGGATGGTACCAACTGAGTGGTAATCAACTACTAGAGGCTTAACAGTATCAGCAAGAAGGACTCATATCCCCTTGCCGAAGATTGACAATTCTTTGGATCAGTTGGGAATAGCTCACTACTTCTTGGCAATGGATTTGATATGGGTCACTGGTACATTGAGTTACCTGTGGAAGAACAGGAAAAAGGGATACCATTACATCCAAGTGCTCTTCCAACTGACACATATGCCTCAAGGGTTGTGTAACGCCCCAGCTAGTTCTAACGGGCTATAGACACCATCCAGGCAACCTGAAGCTATTGTGTGTTTTCATGTACTTGACAATATCAATGTCTTCTCTCAAACATTTTCGAGCATCTTACCTACCAGGAGGAGGTATTCCGCCGGCTTACTATACCCATCATTAAGATTAAGAACTATAAATGCCACTACTTTAAGGATCAACTGGAGTACCTTGGGCTTGTGGTAGATGCAAAGGAACTAAAAAATCAACCAGTAAAGGTGGAGGCTATCCAAAAAATGACTCCTTCAAACAGTAAGTGCGACATACAAGTATTTTAGGCGAATATTGGTCACTACTGACGCTTTATACCCAACTTCAGCTATATTTAGGTCCTCTGCTTGAATTACTAAAAAAGGAGCCATGTTTGAATGGACAGAGCATCAGCAATGCTCCTTTGATAAACTTTGGATGGCGTTAATCATTGCGCCAGTGCTGCGCTATCCAAAATTCAGTAAAGATTTTATTGTCCAGATGGATGCATCTCTTTCCGCTATAGGGGCGACCCTATCATAAGAGAACGATGAGGAGAAGAAGCACCCAGTTGCATATTGCAGTTAGATCCTGAACTGCCACGAACGCAACTATATCATGACTGGCATGAGTGCTTAATGGTAATCTATGCATATAAGCAATTTAGGGTGTATTTGCATGGAGTGTAGTTTAAGTTTTAATGAATCACGCTTTGTTACGCTGGTTGCAGAATCTTAAGGAGCCTTAGGAGCGTCTATCCATATGGGCCCTCAAACCGTAGGCTTATGACTTTAATGTCCTCCATCAACCTAGAGCAAAACACTAGAATGCAATTACTTGTGAGATTACCCATAATTGCCGTCATAGAAGATCTGAGCAACTTGTTGTATAATAAAAAGCTTAGTGGAAGATACAACAATGAACCACCTCAAGTATAAAGACATTAAATGTGATGCAAGCTGATACCTTTCAGCAGAACGGTGAGTTGTATAAGTATATTAAAGATTCTATGGTGAACTTTCTCTACCCTTGGCATGGCCAAGCATTATTATGAGCGCACATAAGGCCGTTGGACATGGTAGATTATGTAAGACATTATAATTATTGAGCCCACGGTATTATTGGGAGAGCATGAACTTTGAAATGCTTGAGACTATTTCCAGATGTCACCATTGTCAAGTGGAAAATCCGTTTTTCTAAAAGACCTCATACAGCTAGTGAAACCACATTTTGTTTGGCATATGGTTTACATCGACATTGTGGGGCCTTTGCTGACGGGAGCAAACCATTCAAAATACATTATGTAAGCGATTGTCCACTTGACCAGGTAGGTTGAGCACGGGAAAAACATGATTAAGGGGCGATAATGGTGGAAAAGCTCATTATGAAATGTATAATCCAGCAGCATGGGTGTCCTCAGTTCAATCTTAATGATAAAAAAACTGACTTCACCTCTCAAACAATTCCAAGGTTAAACAAGCTGATGGCCATCCGCGGGGTTCTAATGACCCCATATCACCCTGATTCCAACAGTTTGGGTGAGCAAGTTAATGGGACCCTGGTGAACATACTCTGGAAGCTGGTAACATATTGACCAACATATTAGAGCTCTCTCCTTTTCACCACCATCTTTGCCTACAACATTAGACATCATTCTGAAATGGGGAAGAGTTCCTTCTAGTTACTATATAAACGGCTCCCATCTCTTCCTGCACTGCTATATGCTTGCGTAGAAGATACTGGTGAAATGGATCAAAAAATTACTTGACTACTCTGGAGAATACTTTAATCAAGGTGCAAACTGAAGCGTACTATTTATAACTAGCTAAAAAGATCAAGAATCAGGCTGCCAATCAGGTAATGCATAGAGGGCTAGCCCAGTTCCAAGAAGAGGAGATAATATTATTCCATGACCATTATGGGTTTGGTTTAAAGTTTAAGTTGGCCAACATCTGGATTGGTCTGGTTAAAATGATTGATAAGATGGGTGTTGACGCTTAACTATCAAAGACCCTGCAAGTGGTCAATTAATTAACTAATTAATGCAAAGCTCCCTCGTGCATATAAGCAATAGGAGACTTATTATCCAGTCAAGAGGGAGTAATGTTGGGAAATTGACATGAATAGACAATAAGCTCCAAATAGCTGCGGTGGATTGGGTGATATTGGCTGGAGCTGAGTTGTCAGGAACAGGGAAGCAACTCCAACCTGGCCCCTATTAATTCAGGGCCCTGAAGCCTCCAGCGAGTTAATAGGACATAAAGGCTTTGATAAGGCTAAAATGAGGAAAAGAGATTGTGAGAAAATAGTAGGTTTATTTGAATGATGGCTTGAGGTATTTATAGGACCTCAGGCTAGAATCAGATCAGGAAAGAAAGGACTTGGGATAGGGAAAGTGTCATAATCCATTGCCAATGGCGAGATAAAGATGATTAATAATATAATTAATACAATGGAGGATATTTTTGCTATATCCATGGTATCCCCTCTTTCACCCTCCCTCCATGCTCTGGTGGTCACAATCGCCATGTGGACTATCCACACGATTGTTTTGGATGCCATTGCAGGCTCCACCCCCACCCTTCCAGAAGATGTCCACAGATTCCGGTCCCATTTGGTGGACCACTTTCAAGCGTGGATGTTTGGGTACCTCCCACCGCGTCACCGTCAGCTGGTCTCCTCCTGGTTCCCGGTTTGGTTCATCAACTCGGACCCCTTCCTCCACACATGTTCAATTGTTGTTATGGCTCCTTTACACGTTCCCCCCTCCTCCCCATAGTGGCGTTCCCGCTGGCAACAAGAGATAGCATCGCTTCTCTTGGGTGCCTCCCATGTTACTGAGTATTAATTTTTTTTTGTGTTACTTTTGGAAGTGCCCATCCCCTGGTCAGCCTTCCCTGCAATTTATATATAATTAACACAATGGAGGGGATTATACCCCAGTGGTAGAATATGGACCCTCTACACTGCCTCCCCAAGTTTGATCCCAGTAGATGAACTTTGGGTAGGGGATGGTTTGACTGTGTTGGAGTTGCGCACTATTGCCTCAAACCAAGATAGCGGTAGGCAAAGGCAGTCCATGGAGTTCCTAGCCTATCATACACTGCACATGGAGGTTTTCAAGTTCTATCCTCCTTCCCCATTTCTTTGATCCCTTCCTTAGTTGGTGCAGTATCATCCCCAGGTCAGCCCACCTCGAATAAAATTTTAATAATTAATACAATGGGAGTGGGACCATCCTTGGCATAATTTACCTGGGATCCTGAAAGGGTAATTGATTGGGGTACAAGTGCAGAGATGGGATTCTGATATGACCCAAATAGATGTTTCAACATTCTTGGTATTAGTGGCTGGTGTTGAATACTTAAATATAAACTAATATTATTGGGGTCAATCCCCAGTACTTCAGATTGGGCTCAGCCCAAGTTAATGTGGAGCCCAATCCAGCATTTGCCCATAGATGAGTCATGCCCCTAGTTGGGGATTCTACAAATAAAGGGAGAATCCCAACATGAGTATAGGAATAATATTGGTGAGATCACCTCAAAATAAGGCGACAGGGTGATACCAAGCCCTGGACGGATAATTATTAGATTGCCTCCAAATAAGGAAATAAGGCAATGTCAAATTATGATAACCATTTAGTAGATCGCCTCAAACTAAGTCAATAGCAAATTTAAGAATAATAGGCACGTCCAGATCCTGTTAGTTATGATGATGAGCAAATGAGAATATGGCAGAACAGAATAGTCTAAGCAAAAAGGGTTAGTATTGGCTGAAGTTAAAATAGATAAGAATGATGAGAAGACTAGAATTGGGGAGCTTTTAGGCTATTAGGAAAGAGGGAGTGAGCAGAACGATCTGTTATATATATAATAATAAATAAATTGACATTGCAGAAGCTATTGCTTCTTATTTTATACTATTTACCATTTGTTTTGAGGACCAGCATTACCCATTTCATCTGTCTGTTGCCCAGTGGGCTTGACCCTGAACAACTCTTCCAGCATAAGCAATAATATCGCTAATTTATAATAATTTTTAAAGACCAATTTTTATGCTGTGCTTTTCTTTCCCATTACTATCACTTTTAGTAACACGATTCTACGCAATTTCTCCAAGATTGACAATCAACATGGAATATGAGCAAATTTGTCCGCAAAAATACCAGTTGGGCAAAAGTGGCCAGCATGAAAGGCCCAAAGCCCTCCCAACCTGCCAGGAAAAAACGCCCCAGCGGAATGTTGACACACCCTCCCACCAAAAAGGGTGAGTACAGTGCCACACCTGTAGTTTTGTAATTCCTGCAAAAAATGGGTGCATATACCAAAATAGAACACTCCCAACCCTTGTCCTCCCTTGAGTACGGCCTTAGAATTATGGTCAGCAAATCTTCCCTTGAATCATGGGAAAAAAGGTGGAGGCCTTCTCCGCGACTTTCCTGAACACCATCTTGGTAAATTATAAAAATCTACATAGAGGATGGGTGGATGTCAGGTTCATGTCCATGGAAGAAGTGGTGGAAGTAGCAAAAATTAAATTCTCCATAATTATCAACAATGAAGACTGCACCATCCGCACAGTGTGCACACGATGGAATGAGGCAAATGACCTATTCATCATATTTGACTGACTCCCAAGCACCGTGCACCATGATATCCTTGCAGATGAACTCCGCGGGGGCCTCAAAGGTTATGGAGTATTCAAACAGTTCAAATTCAAATAATTCCCCCTCCTGCCCCACCTGTGCACAGGGAAGGCAATAGCCATTATTGAACCCAATCAGGACGTGGCAGAGGATATCACCCTCATTCCCTGCACAGCGACCATCAACCTCCCCAATGGCAGCATATCTCGCCCCTTCCATATCACACCAGAACACACCCTACCTATCTGCGAATTCTGCTCAGCAATAGGCCACAAAGACTATGCATGCTCCATCAAGTGTGGGATTGAAGCAACAGAATTTTGTGAGGACAATATGGATGAAACAGGCCCAATTTTTGGCAAAATTAAGGACTTCACTTTTGCCTTCTATTGGGGTGAAAGAGCCAATATCACTTTGGTTGGGCCCATCTCGTGTAAGGACCACCATTGTGCACAGACCGCCCGCAAGCAGTCCAAAAGTTCCACTGAGACCCAAACTCACACCACAAAACTCCCTGGAACAAATCCAGGTGGATGCCATGGCAGCACAGCGGAATAATCAATCAGATCCCTCACATAAACCCCAACACAACCAAAATGACAAATTTTTTGGACACAACCAATCAAACACCTCTAACCAAGCGGGAGCAGATCCACATTGCACCACTGGGGATCCTCCCAGTCAATCACATGTGATAAACGATGATATGGAAGACCACTTCAGCCAATCACAATGTGACAACACCTATGCACAGGACCCAACCACCCCAATTCCTAGTTTCTGCCTATCAAGCCCACAGGCAAGTGGCAAAAAAAATTTGCTGATGGGGCAAAAGCCAACCCACGCCAGACCCAAAATCCATGGAGTAATCCAAGCCAGAAGAAACTGAACAATGCCAGCACCAAGG